>JARQOC010000008.1:127410556-127652290 GCA_033576535.1 Allobates femoralis | reverse complement strand
TATGTCATGTTCGGTATGCACCAGTTCACATTTGTATGTGAGGAAGTGTCTTCAGGTTTCTTATCCCTTTTCCAAAGAGGCAGGGATAAACAATGACAAGTAACACCACTAATAAAGTATATAACACAGGATCCACCATTTACAATAGGTGATGTCACAGCTCACCTCCTCTTGTACAATGACAGGTAACAACTCTATATCAAGCAGATAATACAGGATCCACCATTACCCATAGGTGATATCACAGCTCACCTCCTCCTGTACAATGACTGATAACACCTCTATATACAGTAGATAACACAAGATCCACCATTTGCAATAGGTCATATCACAGCTCACCTCCTCCTCCTGTACAATGACTGATAACACCTCTATATACAGTAGATAACACAGGATCCACCATTCATAAAGGGTGATGTCATATCTCATCTCTTCCTGTACAATGACTGATAACACCTCTATATACAGTACATAACACAGGATCCACTATTCACAGTAGGTGTCACAGCTCACCTCCTCCTGTACAATGAATGATAACACCGCTAGTAAAGTATATAACACAGGATCCACCATTTACAATAGGTGATGTCACAGCTCACCTCCTCCTCCTGTATAATGACTGATCACACCCCTATTTCAAGCAGATAATACAGGATCCACCATTAACCATAGGTGATGTCACAGCTCACCTCCCCCTGTTCAATGACTGATAACACATCTGTACCAAGTAGATAAAGGATCCACCATTCATAAAGGGTGATGTCGCAGCTCACCTCCTCCTGCTGTACAATGACTGATAAGACCTCTATATACAGTAGATAACACAGGATCCACCATTCATAAAGGGTGATATCACAGCTCACCTCCTCCTCCTGTACAATGACTGATAACACCTCTATATACAGTATATAACACAGGATCCACCATTCACAATAGGTGATATCACAGCTCACCTCCTCCTCCTGTAGAATGACTGATAACACCTCTATATACAGTAGATAACACAGGATCCACCATTCACAATAGATGATATCACAGCTCACCTCTTCCTGTACAATGACTGATAACACCTCTATATACAGTAGATAACACAGGATCCACCATTCACAATAGGTGATATCACAGCTCACCTCCTCCTGTACAATGACTGATAACACCTCTATATACAGTAGATAACACAGGATCCACCATTCACAATAGATGATATCACAGCTCACCTCCTCCTCCTGTACAATCACTGATTACACCTCTATATACAGTAGATAACACAGGATCCACCATTCACAATAGGTGATATCACAGCTCACCTCCTCCTGTACAATGACTGATAACATCTCTATGTACAGTAGATAACACAGGATCCACCATTCACAATAGATGATGTCACAGCTCACCTCCTCCGCCTGTACAATGACTGATAACACCTCTATATACAGTAGATAACAGCATCCACCATTCACAGTAGGTGATGTCACAGCTCACCTCCTCCCCACCTCCCTGGTTTGCACTTGCATTCAAACAATTAGGGTCTAATTCAGTCTATTGCTGCTAATGTTCATGTGAACATCTGGAAGTAGGAGTCTAATATCAGCTATTTTTTTATGTTGATAGTAGCCATCAGTAACCTATAAACATGTACGATTGCTGGGAGCTCGACCTCACAAAAACAAAGGGCACCAGTGCAGGGCTGCATCTCCTTCTATTTTATCTCTGCAAAATCCTGTCCTTTACATTCTTGCCAATAACAACTTTATGGTATAGTAACATGCCACCACTTTATACAGGTGCATGTCAATGAATTAGAATATCATCCAAATGTTTATTTATTTCATTAATTCAATACATAAAGTGAAATGCATGTATTATATAGAGTCATTACACACAGTGATCTATTTCAGGTGTTTATTTCTGTTAATGTTGATGATTATGGCTTACAGCCAACGAAAACCCAAAAGTCATTATCTCAGAAAATTAAAGTAGGGAGGATGAAGGGTCTGAGAGATAAATATGACCTAAATAGGTATCAGAGGCTCACAACCACTATAAAAGCATATCATGGCTGCTGCAGTCCCCAGCATGGTGCATATAGAATAGGGAGGATGAAGGGTTAAAAACTACACTGCCGTATTCAAGAGTCATTAAAGGGTGACTATAATATTGATTTATTAATCAACGTGTTTCAGGGCTCTGTGGCCCCTTCCTCAGGACAAATCAATGTCATATATCAGGGAGCCCTCAAACGCCTTGGTTAATAAATCAATATTATATTTACCCTTTGATGTCTCGTGGAATATGGCAGCGTAATTTTTACCACGCTGGGGACTGCAGCAGTAGTGGTATGCTGTTATAGTGGTTGTGACTCCCACAACCATACAAGGTGAAGCCTCTGCTATCTATTTAGGTCATATTTTATCTCTCAGACCCTTCATACGCCCTACTTTAATTTTCTGAGATAAAAGCCTTTGGGTTTTCATTGGCTATAAGCCATAATCATCAACATTAACAGAAATAAACAAATGAAATAGATCACTCTATTTATAATGACTCTATATAATATCTGCGTTTCACTTTATGTATTGAATTACTGACTTTTTGATGAGATTCTAATTCATGCAGATGCCCCTTGAAAATAAGAGTAACCCTTAGGTTACATGCACATGATCAGGATTAGCAGCGTTCTGGATGCAGTTTCCTCTTGCGGAGACACTAGTGTTCTACAGGAGAATGCAGCTTCTGTGCCCATGATCAGGATTGCGGGGTGCAGTGTATTTCACTGTGTTCTCTGCTGAGAACAATCGCGTCTCCACAAGTATAAATAGACACGCTGAGGCTCGGAAACACTGTGTAAAAAAAGGAGCACAGTGGACACAGGATTTCTATAAATGCATCCATGCAACACAGCGTTTTGGAAGAAGCAAAAATATCCTGTGTCTAAAATGCAGCTAATCCTGATCGTGGGCACTCACCCTTAAATCTACAGACAGGTACAGAGTTCAGGATGATCCAGTGCCCCAGGGGACCCCACAATCTGTAGTTTTGTACTGGAGTCCCCATCGGTAATCCAGGAGTGGGTTTCTTCTTACATCTCTATCGCCAGTATGGATGGGGCTTGTATGGTAGAGACCACAATCATTACATAGAGGCCTATGGTAATTCATACACACTGGTCTCATTTATCATTCTTTAAGCTTGTTTGCTTGCTGGACTCTGACTCCTCAATTTCCTTGAATCCGACTCCGACCCACAGCCCGGCTTTTCTGACCTCCTTTTTCAGTTTGCTCAGCATTGTAGGCCTGGTTTTCTGCTAATTATTTAATCTGTAGGATGATGTGTTGCACTATCCACGCTGCTGCCAATAGGAAAAACCTGTTTTTTCCTATTGGCAGCAGCGCGGATCGTGCGACACATTGTCCTACAGATTGATTCTTATACCGCGGTGACCCGTGGATGTGTGGATCCTGCAGCAGCTGACCTCTCACGCTCATCATCGAACCAGGTGAGCAGATTCCAACCATTTCTCTACCGCCCTTTTCATATAAAGGAGAAGACCCTATTTGCACATTCTCTCACATTTAGAATTTCATCACTTGACATTTTTTATATGTTGTAAAAATGTTTTTGGAATGGTCTCATAAAAATAAGTGCAAACAAAGCAAAAGACCGGAAAAAAAACCCCATAGCATATTTTGCATTTACAGATCCATCACATAACTTGCACCATTTTGGTAAAACTGGACACAAAATCTGCCGGTGTGCAAATGAAAGGCTAAAATTAAAATGCCAATGATGATGGGCCCCTGTGCCTTTCTCTATTCCAGTAAATGGACTATGAATGTATTAAGTGGATGATTTACAAATGTACAGAAGGGGGCACAATGACGAGCGCAATCTGTGCATGGGAATATGTTTATTAAATGATTTCTATTGATGATTTCTCGCTTCCTAAAGGTATTGATCTGATATTATCCACGTAAGCCGGCAATGAACCTGTACAGAGATATAGAGGTGATGATCCTGGACTCTCGGATAGAGGACGGTGGCCTTGTACGGCCCGCTGCAGCCAAGAAGGTCACAATCAGCTGAAGGCCTGCCGCATTCACACAGTAAGACTTGCTCTTCTGGACACCTGTCATGACTGATATGCCAACCAGTGTAAGAAAGGAGAATAGCTCTGACAAGGGGATTATAGCGCAGTTTTCTAAGCCCAGGGCTTACACTTTCCTACGTGGCGGTAGCACAATCCCCCTCCTCATCCTCCGGTGGGAGCCGGCCCTCTCCCCTGCTCCCTACCTGCATGGATTCTGGCATCCTCACATCATTTGTAGACACGCTTCCAGACCGACTAATCATTACCTAATAATTCTAATGTCCAATTTACAGGATGAACACTAGAACAAATGAGCTCCCCTGTGGCTTGTTCTTCTTTTCCAATATTTCATTTTATTTAATGACCACATAACTAAAAAGGCGGAAGACGCATCGGTCAGCGCGTCTGCAATTACCTGAAGAAAAATCCTCCTGATGCCGCTCAGCAGCTGCGGCTCCTGCTCGGGATAATACTTTATAACGGAGTGATAAGCGTCCACTGCGAGAACGTAGTCCTGGAAGAGCAAACAGAGCATTAGTACGTTCCCCAGAACACAAGTCATTCACTACAGCGGGAGGGTGATCTGCCCCCCCCCCCCAACAACATCAGACGTGGCCCTGATCAATGGCGGAAAGTCATCAGAACTGGTGCAAAGTGTCCGATTTACCAAAAACAAGAGCAACGATTCCCACAGGAAATCAGGAGGTAGAAACCATCCAGCCCTCGTAAACTCCGGCACATGAAGAACTTTGGCGCCAGTCGACCCACAAAAAAGAGAAAAGAAAAGGACTGCTGCATCTGGCACCCGAGTAACTCTTTGGCATTAGGGGATGCACATATCTTTAGGCCTTAAAGCAGGGGTAGGGAACTCTAGGCCTCGAGAGCCACCAACAGTGCAAGTTTTCAGGATTTCCTTAGCATTGCACAGGGGTTGGAATCATCACCGGTGCAGGTGATTATATTATCATCAGTGCAATACTAAGGAAATCCTGAAAACATGCACTGTGTGCGGCCCTCGAGGCCTGGAGTTCCCTACCCTGCTTTAAAGATTTATTTCCAAAATTAAAGGTGTTTTCCACTTAGACTCTAATGAATGTTTTGACATAGTCAGGAAATTTTAAAGGTGATAATTTTGTGCGGCCCCCGAAGGTTGGTAGGAATTTCCAAATGGCCCTCGGCAGGAAAAAGGTTCCCCTCCCCTGACTTAGAGGATAATATTTTTTTTTTTTCTTTGCTTCAATACATGTACTTTTGGCTAAAGAAAAACATTTTTGTAATTACCCGTATATACTCGCGTATAAGCCGACCCGTGTATAAGCCGACCCCCCTACTTTTGCCCTCAAAACCTGGGAAAACCTATTGACTCGTGTATAAGCCGAGTCCCGAGTACAGTAGACAGGACTCGGATTGTAAACTCGCTTAGAATCACTCAGACTCGCTCAGAATCGCTAAGACTCGCTCAGAATCGCTAAGACTCGCTCAGAATCGCTAAGACTCGCTCAGAATCGCTCAGAATTGTTCAAAATCGCTAAGACCCGCTCAGAATCGCTAAGACTCGCTCAGAATCGCTAAGACCCGCTCAGAATCGCTAAGACCCGCTCAGAATCGCTAAGACTCGCTCAGAATCGCTCAGAATTGCTCAGAATCGCTAAGACCCGCTCAGAATCGCTAAGACTCGCTCAGAATCGCTAAGACTCGCTCAGAATCGCTAAGACCCGCTCAGAATCGCTAAGACTCGCTCAGAATCGCTAAGACTCGCTCAGAATCGCTAAGACTCGCTCAGAATCGCTAAGACCCGCTCAGAATCGCTAAGACTCGCTCAGAATCGCTAAGACCCGCTCAGAATCGCTAAGACCTGCTCAGAATCGCTAAGACTCGCTCAGAATCGCTAAGACCCGCTCAGAATCGCTAAGACTCGCTCAGAATCGCTCAGAATTGCTCAGAATCGCTAAGACCCGCTCAGAATCGCTAAGACTCGCTCAGAATCGCTAAGACTCGCTCAGAATCGCTAAGACCCGCTCAGAATCGCTAAGACTCGTTCAGAATCGCTCAGAATTGCTCAAAATCGCTAAGACCCGCTCAGAATCGCTAAGACTCGCTCAGAATCGCTAAGACTCGCTCAGAATCGCTCAGAATTGCTCAAAATCGCTAAGACTCGCTCAGAATCGCTAAGACTCGCTCAGACTCGCTACTGACAGCGGGTATCCGAGTCCCTAATACAGTGACTCGCGTATAAGCCGAGGGGGGGACTTTTCAGCCCAATTTTTGGGCTGAAAAACTCGGCTTATACGCGAGTATATACGGTAGGTTTCAATAAAAAATGTGCACAGTCGTCTTCTATAGCCTCTATATGTTATGCTGACTGCTGCTGGCAGTAGAATGGGCCAACTAAGAATCTGTCAGTGAGCTCATACTGTCTGTCCAATGCTTCTTCTGTCATTTCAGCTGATGTATGACCACAGGGAAACAGAGAGCCTACAAGGGCCAAATGGTGAAACATTTGTAATGAAATGGTGATGTAAAAATTATTTTAGCCACAAATACACACACATTATATACACGGTATATGTATATACAGCTCTGGCAAAAATTAAGACACCACTGCAAAATTTTCAGTTTCTCTGATTTTTCTGTTTATAGATATATTTTTGAGTAAAATGTACATTGTTCTTTTATTCTATAAACACTGATAACTTGTCTCCGAAATTTAAAGCTGAAAATTTTGTATTTATTTGCAGCAAATAAATCGGCAAAATAATAATAATGAAACAGTGCTTTCAGACCTTAAATAATGCAAAGAAAACAAGTTCATATTCATTTAGAAACAACAATACTAATGTTTTAACTCAGCAAGAGTTCAGAAATCAATATTTTGTGGAATAACCATGATTTTTAATCACAGCTTTCATACGTCTTGGCTGCTTTCCACCAGTCTTTCACACTGCTTTTGGGTGACCTTATACCACTCCTGGCACAAAAATGTAAGCAGTTCTTCCTTGTTTGATGGCTTGTGACTTTCCATCTTCCTCTTGATTACATTCCAGAGGTTTTCAATGGGGTTCAGGTCTTGAGATTGGGCTGACCATGACAGGGTCTTGATGTGGTGCTCCTTCATCCACACATTGATTGACCTAGCTGTGTGGCATGGGGCATTGTCCTGCTGGAAAAAACAGTCCTCAGAGTTGGGGAACATTGCCCGAGCAGAAGGTAGCAAGTGTTTTTCAAGGATAACCATGTATGCGGCTTGATTCATACATCCTTCACAAAGATTAAACCGCCCAATTCTAGCCTTGCTGAAGAATCCTCAGATCATCCCTGATCGTCCACCAAATCTCTCAGTGGGTGAAAGACACTGTGGCTTGTACGCCTCTCCAGGTCTCCATCTAACCATTAGAAGACAAAGGTGTTGGGCGAAGCTGAAAATTAGACTCATCAGAGAAGATTACTCTACTCCAGTCCTCTGTGGTCCAATTCTTATGGGCTTTGGCAAACTTCAGCCTGGCTCTCCTTTGCTTCTCATTGATGAAATTGTTTTTTTTTCTAGCTTTACATGACTTGAGCCCTGCCTCTAGCAGCCTGTTACGAACTGTTCTTGCCGTGCACTTCACCCCAACTGCCATTTGCCATTCCTTTTGTAGGTCACTTAATGTCATCCTGTGCTTGCTGAGTGACATTCGGTCAGTGGAGAGGGAGAGTCCCTTTCGCCCTTTGCTGATCTGTAGCTTTATTGTCCCCAATGTCTGCTGCTTGACCTTGTTGTAATGGACTACAGTGTTCGAAATTTTAAGATGGAGGCAACATGATGCTCACTGTGTCCCTCTGCTAGTAAAGCCAGAATTGAGCCCTTCTTTTCCTCACTCAAGACTTTTCTTTTCATGGTTAAGAGTTATGTTTTCATTCAAATTACTTTTGGGCTATTCCTAGCACTTGTTTTGCCATCCAGCTTGTCCTATTGCAAGAGGATTGTGAAGACCACAGCAGTGTTTTTTTTATACTTTCCCTCATTAAATAAGATTTGGTTCAGGTGATAACCTGTCACAAGCACATTAAGTAGAATGAGGTGTACTTTGGTTGGAATTCAGCTGACTCTGGAATGGAACGGCTGTCAGACATGTAGAGATGGGGATTTTTATAAAACTGAGCAGTGGTCTCTTAATTTTTGCCAGAGCTGCATATGACAATATATATATATATATATATATATATAATATATATATATATATATATATATATATATATATATATAAAAAAAAAAAAAAAAAAAAGGCCCCAGAGGTAGATAACCTTTGTAAGGCAACATGGTGATCGTCACACGGTATCTATCTCGTGGCTGAAGAATATTGAAAGCCTGCACTACGTGGCAGCATAGTGTAAGTGACTAAAGCTGTACTGTGACCCACAAAGCAGTGTGACCCTGCTGGGTCTGACTTTCTGAGACTTGCTCGTCAGCGTTGTGATACTTTGGAGGTCTCATTCACTTGCAGTTTGGCAACCGCACATAGCAATCATGGCTATCCTCAATCAGGGGAGAGGAGACAACATACAGTTCGATGGAGGTCCGACCATTGGAGCCCCTAAAAATCCCAATTCTGGAGTTCTGAGGTGCCTAATTAGGCTATGTACCCATCTAGCATAACATTTCTGCACCAACAATGCATCTACTGGCAGGAAAAATGCTGCAGCAAAAACAGTTTTTAACATTTTTGGTGCAGTTTTCCCATGAATTTCTAGCATATAGTCTATGAGAAAAATGCACAAAGAATGGATATGATGCTTCTATGAAAAAAAAGCCTGAAGGTGGGAAGAGCTGTGCAGGATTCTCATTGAAAACTGCAAGGGGAAATGCCTCCCAGCAAAGTCAGAAATCTGCAAATAAAAATGCATCAAAAAAAGCTACGTGTGCACAGAGCCTGGACGTGCATGTGGGCGATTCACTTATTCTCTAGGACTCCAAGAAAGGATTAACCCTTTAATACAGATCCTGATGGCCGTACATTATGGTGCTATAAACTACTATGGTCTAAAGCATGGGCAGGGAACTCCAGGCCTCAAGAGCTACCAACAGGTCATGTTTTCAGGATTTCCTTAGCATTGCACAAGGGCTATGGTGGGTTTACACGTTGCGATATCGGCGTCCAACTCCGACCAAAAGTCACGTGGTTCGTGCGTTGGACCCGATATCGTTCGTGCGTTGTACGGTGTGAACATCCGACACGATGCAGGGACGATGGCAAACCGATATCGGGGGTCGAATGATCGTGCTATTCAACCACCCGATATCGGATGGCGGTTGGAACCGGATCGTCCCGTGTAAACATCCAACTCCGATACGCAGTACAACGTCCCCCATTCACTACCATGTTAAATGGTCGGTCCTGGGTCAGGGGGCGTAGACATCGTACGGACGTTGTACCACGATATCGGGACGTGTACACCGCTGATCCGACTCTTGGAAAACCGGCCACAAAATGCGCGCTCCCGCGCCGTTTTATACGATATCGGAATGATATTGCAACGTGTAAACCCACCATATGAGAAATCACCAGTGCAGGTGATTATATTATCACCTGTGCAATATGAAGGATATCCTGATAACATGACCTGTTGGCGGCTCTTGAGTTCCCCACCCTGGCCTAAAGTGTAAAGAGAAATTAAAGAAAAAAAAAGAACATTTGCATCATAGATTTTCCTTTTTCAGGCTCCATTGAGGTCTGTGAGGCTACGTGACTTGTAATGCGCTAGGAGGTTGAGATCCCCAAACATAGTCAATATTGTATTTGTGCCAGTTGTGTCTTGAGCCAGAGTTTTGCACCTGTTTTGTGTTTGCACCACTATTCTATGTGTTCGCCCATTGTCTTTTTTTTTTTTTTTTACGTCTCTGCTGCAGCAAGTACCACAACTTAAAAGGAAAAGAGACTTAAAATACAAACCTGAAAATGGGGAATCGTGCCCTACGTTTCCTTACTACCTATACATATTCATAGTATATTTAATACTTTATATATAATAATTATATATAATTTATTATAGGGGCCCTCAGTTATGGTGCAGTGGAGCGTTTCCTCCCCTAAAGTGCAGCATGTACATATTCGGTGTGGCGGGCCATTATAAAGTACAGACTGCAAAGCTGCAAAACAACTGATGGCCTCTAGATGGCAACAAAGCGCAGAAGTTCAGCAGCAAAGTCCTATGGGCCCAGACAACAAACACATCCTCATGGACTGCAATAGTCAGGGAAGGCTTTATACTAAATACACAGTGGCGTAACTTCAGGCCCAGGGGCCCCGATGCGAAAGCTCCAACGGGGCCCCCAATTATTGGAAATCTTTAATAGTATTAGTCTTTTTCTATAGGCCAAAGGGACTTTTGGGGCCCCCCTAGGCTGCAGGGCCCGGGTGCGATCGCAACCCCTGCACCTATTGTAGTTACGCCTCTGTAAATACACCTTGACTATCGCATTATTCCAGGTCTGAACAGAAAAAAATAAACACAAAACAAGGCCCAGTGATTAACCATAGCCATTATTTCTCAATATAAATGATTGGAATTCGCTATGCTGGGGCATTAATCCTCATCAGTAAAGATGATTAGCAAAAAATATCTACAGAGTATGAACTGACCGGCCACGGTCTAGGATAGCGGACAGGTCCAAAGCTTCTATCTGACTTGCTTTATATATGGGGTGATCTATACAACGGGCACTAAGCAAGAAAAGCATTGAAACAAAAACTTGGCGCGGTTACTGGTCCATACTGGGCAGGCGGCTGGTCTACTGTGGATATATCATGAAAAGATCCCGCCTATGGCAACGCCATGAGTGTATGGCCTGATGCCCTACAATCGTAAAAAGCGTCAAATCATAAATGACCCATCTCAAATCCATTATTTCCCACTTTTTATCAAATAAAGTTGCGTTAAAGGGAACCTATCATGTCCTTTTTGTTATCAAATAGCCCCAATGTTATTTAGATCATATAGTGTTCATCAATAACCTTTTTAAAAAAATAAATAAATCATTGTATTCATCCCCAATAAAAGTATTTTAGATATTTACATATTTTCATTAACTAGCTGGGCAAACAGTCAGGCAGTCATCTGGCAGGTTAATAGTTAACAGTTCAGCTGAAATTCAGAAAATGCTGAAAGGACCTGTGTGATGTCTCGGTCACAACCATGTGACTATAATAACATAAAGGTATGAGGCACTCCAACTATGGTGGTGCACAAGTAAGGGTTCCAATCTGTATGGTCATGTGACTATAATAGGCGGAGCTAAGCCTACATACACCTTAACGATTTATCTCCTTAGCTCATTACAGTCACATGGTTGTGACATCACACAGGTCCTTTATGAAGAGCGCTCAGCATTACTACAAGTTCAGTGACATACCTGTTAACCGTTAATCAGCTGGATGACTGCTTGACTGTTTGCCCAGCTAGTTAATGATATTATGTAGGTTTCAAAAATGTTTTTTTTGGGACAAATACAACATTTTTTTTTTAAATGGTTATTAATGAATACTACATAATCTAAATAACATTGGGGGTGGTGTAATAACAAAAAAGGACATGACAGGTTCCCTTTAACTCTTCCTTCACACAAAGTTTTTTGTTTCTTAGAAAGAGAGTCTAGATATACTGCGTTTCCCTAAAAATAAGACCTACTTTGAAAAAACACATGGGCAGAATTTTTCGGTCTTTTTCGATTATAAGACTTCCTCCAAAATAAACCCTAGTTGTGGTTCATCATTCTAATAGTATCCTGAAATAGGGCTTGGGCAGCCTTCTCAGGACACTTAACCATTATTGCTGTACGTTACCCTGTTGTGTAGCTGTAAGCCCCGAAAAATTTATAGTCCTGCATCCACTGGTAATACAAAATGAATATTCACTCCTTGTCCCGCCCACTCCACTTTGCAGGCATCAGTGATTCAGTCAGACTGCTGTATCCCTCAACTGCCGTCGTATCAAAATCCTCGGATTGGCTGGTGTCTCTCTTGACCCAAACGTGAAGCATGTATTCAATGCATCTGTCACGCTCGGGTCAGGAGAGCCACCAGCCAGTCCGACGATTGCGATCATCGGACAAGGAATACAGCAGTATGACTGAATCACTAACACCGACACAGAGGGTTGGGCGGGGATAGGGGTGAATATTCATGTTGTATTAACAGCGGGCGCTTGACTATAAATTTTCATGGGCTTACAGCAATACAATGGGGCAACGTACAGCAATAGAAAATCTAGGACATCCCCTGAAAATGAGCCTTAGTTCATCTTTCAAAGCCAAAAATAATATACGACCCTGCCTGGTTTTGGGACTGGTTATTACTGTGTGTCCCTGAAAATAAAACAGTATAAGACACTGATAAATTTGGGGGGATTTAAATATGGTTTTAAAGAAAGACAAATTTAGCAAAATCAAACTCAAAATGCATAAAGTCAACATTGGGCCGGTTTTTACATGACTGCAGTAAATAGACTCCCAGTAGATCAACTTGTGCATCTTCACATAAAGAATTTATTACTGTGGATTTTGGAGCAGATTCTGGTTGAAAATCCCTATTTAAAAGCTCTTTGGATAAGCTTCTTATTGCTGTACTGCAAGGCAGTATTTTTCCAGTAAGGCCCTGTGTCCACTGTGCAGATTTTGCAGTATTTTTATTGCAGATTTTGATGCAGCAATGGCGCAGATTTGTCAGTAATCTGCAAGACAGAAAAGTCGATGGGAATTCGGAGGTGTTGTTCCCACGCTGCGTTTCCCGCTGCAGAAATCTACAGGACGTGAATTTGTGCAGTGGATTTTTCAGCATTTTTCAGCCCTTCAAGCCATTGACTTGTAGATGAAAACTGCAGGGCTCAAATCTGCACCAAAAACGGGGTTTGGGCCATTTTTCTGCCTCAAGGTGCAGAAATTACTGCAGCAAAATACATGTGCGCATATACTTAGGGCATGTTCACAATTTATAGTACCAGCAAACCAAATGAAATGTGTGGATCTGTGGTTATCCCAGCACAGTGAGGAGGTCCGGGTGTTACATCCATCATATTAATTCTAAGGTTTGTGATAGCGGTGTATAATGCAGCTTCTTCCCCGGGGTGGGTTATTTTAACATCTTGTCCGAAGCTGATAAATACATAGAAATCCTCTGAGTAATAATGGGAGTAATTAGGCCAACGTCCTGAACCTCTGGGCGTTACATCAATTCTGTGTTATGCACTTGTTAGACTCAGGGTCACCATATTATATAAGCCTCATTTACATGACAAAACCCGAATCTTCAATCCTGATCACGAGGGAGATTATATTAAGCCATTTAACCCCGTATTCACAAGCATAAAAGCAGTCAACCTTGGAAAAAGGAGAAGATAAAATAAAAAATGCATCTACGGTGGCTTTGCTCTCGCTCGTCTACGTCCCCGGCCACCCGACCCTTCGTTACCACAGACAGAGGAGGGAAAACCATTCTAGTCCTTTGTTAACCACCAGCACATCAGACTTTTGTATGTGAACCACAGACTCAGGATCCTTGTAAAGGAGAAGCAAGGAGTTTGCCTGTAAAAGATTCAGGGGGGCGCAGGAGGTGGGGTACTCAGAGAGGAACACTTATTCCTATGTAAATGTACATTTCCCAGTGTAGAGGGTGCTACATACAGAGGATCTGTGCTCACACAATACTTAGAATATCATATCAATGAGGGTCCGACACCTGCCCCTCACCAATCTGTTGTTAACTCCAGCGGTAGCAGGATGAACACTTTGAGCACAGCTACCTTGAGCAACTCCATGGAAGGTGTAACGGCTGCTGCCGACCCCACCGATCAGGTATTGATGACCTATTCTGAGGATGGGTCATCACTGATATGGAAATCCCCTCTTAAAGAAAACCTGTCATGTGAAAAAAGCTATTGACCAGCAGATATGGGGTTAATCTGCAGGTTAATAGCTTTCTGACCCTGCTCGGTGCCTGTGCATTAAACCCTATTGCTGGGAGGAAATACACTTGAATCCCCCCGGCAGCGTTCAGGTTTCAGTCAAGGAGGCGGTGTGGGATCAGTCACCGCCCTGTGCTGACTGACAGCTGCTCAGCAGCAGAACCAGCTGTCAGTCAGTGCAGTAGGTGCGGTTGCACCTGACACACCACAGATTTGGTGCATTTTTCTGCCACAAGGTGCAGATTCGGTGCAAAAATTTCTGTAACAAAATACCCAGTGTAGGCACATAGCCTAATAGCGTTTTTGCATTTGACAGGTTCCCTTTAAGTGTTATGACAACAGAAAAAGCCATCATATGTGTACAAAAGCAATAAAATTCTGTTCCTATATTTATTAGTGTTTTTCCTGTCTCCAGCACTAGAAGCTGCAGCAGTCTCTCTCCGTGTCTCTCTCTGCCTCTGTCTCCCTCTAATTTGTTTCTTAACTTGCCTTATTGCAGGAAATATGGCACAATAGCAGAATACCTCACCTGGTAAGCACGCTCCTTCAGGTTTTTGTTAACTGACCAGCAACGGTAAAATCTACATGACCACTGCAGCCAATTACCGCCCCGAGCGGTCTCTTGTTATACATGGCAGAATTACTACTACACGAGGCTTAAGATATTTCCTGCTCTGGGGCAATTTTGTAAAAGCCAAGAGAGGAGAAGGAGGATTACACTGGAACCTCACAGTGCAAAATACAGGCATCATTTTGAAATAATTTGCCCAAAATAGAATTTCGATGTCAGCTGTTCTAAGTAAAGAACCATTCAATTCCTAAAGTAGCAATCACCCAGAGCAAAGCATCGTCCCCAGCTACACAGGCTGCATTACTGCAGACGACCAGTAGGGGTCAGGAATGGCTGTAGCTTGTATCTGTCTGCAAAGGCAAAGTCTGGGACTTCAGCATGGAAGTAAGCACAAGGAGGACGGATATCCACTAGATGGAGCCGTCAGCAAACACCATGTCCCATACCCTCTCCACCTACAAGAAAAGTCTGATAAATGCTAAGAGTATCACATTCTCATATACTGAGTATAAAACGTATAGCACAAAGGCACAATTTTTTTTATATAAGAAAAAAAAATATTTTTTTCAATTGCAATAAAAAAAGCACTCTGCTCCTATGCATTGTGTTGGTGGTCATTAGATTAGTGCAATTTTAGAATAATGGCTACGTGGAAAATCTCAGCAGAACAAGTATTCTGCAAATAATACATACAAATACATATACATAAAAAAATTACATTAGCATGTGTTTTTAAAAAGTTCGACACTACTGGGCCCATAGCATCTCCATTGTTCCCCATACTGGTACTCACGACAGGGGTGGACATATCATTGGTGCAACTGCAGAGGGGCCCAAGAGGTGAGGGGGGGGCCCATTTCCATCTCAGGGGCCCAAAGAGGTGAGGGGGCCCATTTCCATCTCCATAGGAGGTGGACGTGTGCATTATTATGAGCTGTTGGATTACAAAGGGCCCATACACTGCTGTTGCACAGGGGCCCTCCTCTATGTCCGCCATTGACTTCCAGCCTCGGTTCTGCAGGTATACACTATATGGACAGATTGGGGAGGGCGCATACAGTGTTTTTTGTTGCAAACTGTCAAATCACTACAGGCTATTATTTCTCTTTGGGAAAAGCAGCTGGAAGAGGGAGAAACTAAAGAAAGGAAGAACTAAACTAAAGTAGTATTGGGTATGCGCTGCACCAAGACACGATCTATAGGCCTAACCGGGGAGCATACACAAAAGAGCTAGAAACAAAACAAATATTAGACAACATTCATAAAATACAATAATCCCCTATATGCGGATTCCTGTGCTGCCAGCCGGCAGCGGCCTGGCGTTCTTCTCCGGTATATACGGTAACGCTGCAGTTTGCTGCCGCCCACGTACCTTCATCATGGAGTACATCACCCGGCCCAGACGTGACCTCCACAGCTGAACAGAGGCTGCAAAATAAGATCAGCTCGTCAGTGTGCACAAATAAATTACAGCTTCTTTCTAGCCATCAATCATTGGTCCTATGAATTCTGATTTATAAGATCCCCCTTGTTAACACTGCTGGGTTTCAGGCTAGAATTTTTAATACTCTGTAGCCTGCGACTCAAGACAAAAGGAGGGAAGAAAAAAAAAGAAAATAAGGCTTTTTTTTTTTAACCACCCCCCACCTCTTTTTTTTCCCCACTAAGGGACTGGCTCGAATAGTTCACAGATTAGGACAGGGGTGGGGAACTCCAGGCCTCGAGGGCCGCACACAGTGCAGGTTTTCAGGATTTCCTTAGTGTTGCACAGGTGATAATATAATCACCTGCACTGGTGATGATTCCAACCTCTGTGCAATACCAAGGAAATCCTGAAAACATGCACTGTGTGCGGCCCTCGAGGCCTGGAGTTCCCCACCCCTGGATTAGGAGGTCTGCATAAATGATGCAGCCATGCACAACAATCAGCAACCTTCTCCGGCTTCCTTGCTGAAAATGCTAATTATAATGACAAAAATTTCATCGTCGTAAGACCATTAACATGGATATAAGGAAGGAAGCGAGCGCCAGATGAGACGGGAGCAAAACAGGATATGTGGATTGTAGCAAATATGTATCGCAGGGACTGGGCACAGACCAGTGAGGGGTTAAATCTCCTGCCATCCAGGAGAGGTCAGGACCGGATACACAAACACACACCACCAGTCCTACTGACTCTGGTCTCCCCAGGGAGCCATGATGGGAACAGCAGAGGGTGACAAACTTCACACACAGAGGAAGCTTCAAAGGAAAGATCAGATAAGATCATAGATGGCAGAGCAAACCATCTCAGATAGCAGCTTCAAACAGACCCACAGAATTGGAGGGAAATCAGAGACAAAGAACATTTTTTAAAACATAATCTATGCAGGGCTAAATGAGTGATCGTCCAATCATAGGCCAAGAATTAGAATTCTAAACTAGAAGGCCGGTCTAGGGTCTGACCCCCCCGGCTGGGTCTATATCTGGGCTCGCACAGCTGCTGCTCGCCATGTCACAGTTGATGGGTCAGTGAAAGCTGCTGTGAACATCATTCCATCTATTCCTGCCCTCCCCATCGGGCAAACACAGAACAAAGTGTACTTTTCTGTAAGTTTCTCCTTTTTATTTCATTGTTTGCATATGTGTATGTCATTTTATTATTTCCATTTTTATATCTTTTTATGTAAGCACTGTACCTTTTATATTAAAGCTTAAAACTTTAATAAGCTGAAACCTTGTTGTTCTAAAAGGATTCCTAGCCTAAGAAGTGTGAGATCCTGTTGATTGGCTGACAGTAATATTTCAGGGACTTACCCCCTGTATGTTGGTAAGTGGTGGCAGTGAGTGTGAAGCGGGGTGCGCAGTGTGAGTCGGGGTGTGATTGATGCTCCTTTTCAGCATAGGACAGAGGTTCGAGTGCTGGATTGAGTGAGGGGGAGATTGATTAACCCTTGCAGGTGCAACCCCAAGTCACGTGCTGAGAAGTGTGTACGTGACAAATTGGTGGCAGCGGTGGGATAGAATTTATTTCTATTAGAGCATTAGTGCATGGTTTAAGAAATTATTCCCTGTACTAAAGAATTGGTGTCCTTGC
Source organism: Allobates femoralis (assembly GCA_033576535.1). NCBI lineage: Eukaryota > Metazoa > Chordata > Amphibia > Anura > Aromobatidae > Allobates > Allobates femoralis. The sequence goes on along the minus strand of JARQOC010000008.1, from coordinate 127,634,620 downwards.
GAGGAGCGACCAGTTCTACAAGGTTCAGCTCAGTGCTTACTTAGACATACTTGCAAACAGTTTCCCTTCCCCGTTTTTCTTTCTATTTTTTATTTGGCAAAGGCTGTTCATTGACATGGCAGCCCAATACAAGAAGAAGAACATGCAGACTCTGATCGACCTCTGCGAGCAAAGAGGAATAGAGACTGCCGACAAGTCCAAGGATATGCTGGCTCACGCATTGGCGGAGCACGACTTGGTGCAGACTGATGAAGCACCTGAACACAGACAGAGCCCACCTCCGAGAGGCCAAGTAATGCCAGTTCTTGCACCGGAGATGCCCTCTGGAAGTGCCAGCCATGCCGGTTCTGAGGAGTCTATGGACTTGTCTTTACAAATGGCCTTACAACAGCTGGGAACAGGCGATCCCAATCAGCGCCGGCAGCTTATTGTTCAGTTCCAGCAGGCTGAGAGAGAGGCTGCTGAACGCCGGGCCGAGAGAGAGGCTGCCCAGGCTGAGAGAGAGGCTGCCCAGGCTGAGAGAGAGGCTGCTGAACGCCAGGCCGAGAGAGAGGCTGCCGAACGCCGGGCTGAGAGAGAGGCTGCCCAGGCCGAGAGAGAGGCTGCTGCCGCCGAACGCCAGGCCGAGAGAGAGGCTGCAGAACGCCAGGCCGAGAGAGCGTTCAAGCTTCAGATGGCCCAAGTAGAGAGGGGTATCAATCCTCAGACAACCCCCTCCCAGGACATAAATCTAAGGAGACCGCGTTTGGAAAACTTCCCTGTGATGGAGAAGGACACGGACTTAGATGCTTTCCTTCGGGGGTTTGAGAAAACCTGCAGACAATACAATCTACCCCGTGCGCAGTGGGCATTGTATCTAGCCCCAGGACTGAGAGGCAAAGCTGCGGAGGCGTTTGCTGACCTCCCACCAGACCTAGATGGTGACTATGATGCAATCAAAGAGGCTCTGATCAGGAAATACAACCTGACTCCTGAGGTGTACCGTAGAAAGTTCCGGAACCTACAACGTGGATCCACTGACAGCTATGCGGATTTTGTGAGCACTTTGAGGACCACGTTCCACCAATGGATTAAGGGACTTTCTGTCAGCAGCTATGAGGCTTTAGCGGATCTTATGGTCAAGGATCAGTTTCTCCGTATGTGCCCCATGGAGGTGCGACAGTTCGTGATGGATCGAGAGCCACCAGATGCGAACAAAGCAGCGCAGATCGCGGACACCTACGAGGCCAACCGGAGACCGGAGGTGCGGAAGTCGATCGTCACCAACGGGAAAGGGGGTAAGCCGATGACCACCATCCCTGCCCCTGCCAGCCGTCCTTCCGGAGGTCCTGTCCCAGCTGCCAGCACTTGGCTGACAGCCGACGCACGCAAATGCTTTACCTGTGGACAACCGGGACATGTGAGTACCACGTGTCCGGAGAGGCAGAAGAAGAGCCCCTCATCTGAGGCCCCAGGGCCTAGTGCTGCTATTTTGTTTGTGGGCGGTACGGGTGGGAGTTCCCGGGAGAACTTGCAGTCGGTCACGGTGGGTAACACCATCACTGTGGGGCTCAGGGACTCTGGCGCAGAACGAACTCTCATCCGCCCCGAATACGTGTATCCCCATGAACTTATCCCTGGAAAGACACTGACTGTCACCGGTATCGGGGGTGAGCGCCGATATTTGCCCATGGCCCGAGTTTATCTGGACTGGGGTGTGGGAAGAGGGTGGAGGGAGGTTGGGGTAACCAAGAATCTCCCCGCCAATGTGTTATTGGGAATAGATCTGGGGCGGATGGTTGCACATTATGTCCCTGACAACCCTCCCAGGTCTGACATGTCAGGTAATGTCCAGGTGAATAATGTGCAGGATAATGTCAATATTGATAATGTGAAGGGTAATAATGTTGATGATGATGTTGATGATTATGTTGATGTGCCAAGAACTGTCAATGTTGATGATGGGCAGGGACATGTCAATGTGTTGCCTGTTCATAAAGTGAACCCTGATGTCAGGGAACTCAGTGATATCACACTGCAGGTTGCTATTACTGAAGATCCCAGGAATGTAGCAGGAATCAGCACTAAGGTAGATGGAGGCAGGCATGACAACCCCAAGAGCGGTGGTTGTGTGCCACCTGCCAAGGTCACGACGGACTGTGACATGGCGGGTGCTAGCTGCCCCATGACAAGTGCTGATCCGGAGGCCTCACAGCGTGATGGACCTCGTGGTGGAGGAGAACTCAGTGATGTCACGCCACAAGCTGGCATCGCCGAGGGTTTCCTCCACGGTGCAACATTGGTTGCTAAGGTAGATGGTGGCAGGCATGGCAACCCCAAGAGCGGTGGTTGTGTGCCACCTGCCAAGGTCACGACGGACTGTGACATGGTGGGTGCTAGCTGCCCCATGACAAGTGCTGATCCGGAGGCCTCACAGCGTGATGGACCTCGTGGTGGAGGAGAACTCAGTGATGTCACGCCACAAGCTGGCATCGCCGAGGGTTTCCTCCACGGTGCAACATTGGTTGCTAAGGTAGATGGTGGCAGGCATGAGGACCCTTGGGAACATGGCCTCATGCAGCGTGCCAGTGTCACGATGGACTGTGACCCGGACGTGGGTAGCTGCCCCATGGTAAGTGCTGGTCCTGAGGCATCACATCGTGATGGGCCTCAGGGTGGAGGAGGACTTAGCCATGCCACGCCACGAGCTGGCATTGCTGAGGGTCCCCTCCAGGTAGTAGATCTCGTGGCTAAGGGAGACGGAGGCGGGCATGGTAACCCCAAGAGCAGTGGTTACATGCCACCTGCCAGTGTTACAGCAGACTGTGACATGGCGGGTGCGAGCTGCTCCATCCTTAGCCGGGATCCCGAGGGATCACCACAAAAGGGAAATGTGCTTTCTCCAACTGGGCACGAGGATGGGAACACAGAGCCCATAATCTGTCCGGTTGGTGGGAAAGCTGGGTTCACTACCTGCCAGGGTGATGGAGGAGCAGCCTCCATGTCCTGTCAGAGTAGAGGAAGACCACCCTCCACAGTCGGCCTAGACGATGGGGAAATCGGGCCCATGGTTTATCCGACTGATGGGAAGACGGGTCTCCCTGCCGTTCGGGACCATGGGAAAGAGGTACTCCTGGCTTGTCCGGATGGGAGACTGGCACGCTTGGTCTGCCAGGAAGATGGAAGAGCAAACCCCCTCTCCTGCCAGAAAGGTGTAATGGCAGTCCCAACAGCCTGTCAAGTTAAGGGACAGTCACAGTCCACAGCTTGTCAGGGTGATGGGAAAGCTGGGTCGCTGGCCAGCCAGGCAACGGAGAGAGTGGCGTTATTTCCCGGGGAGATGGCCTTCCGAGGTGCTCTCGCCCACAGACTGAGTACTGGGAATGCAGAGACCGCACTGCCTTCTGGGTCCTCAACCTGTAGAGAAATAACCAGACCACCTGCCGACCCAGAACAGGTCCAAGATGGTTCCTGTGAGGTCGGGGCTTCCACTCCCCTTCCGGCTATCTCTAGCAAGGGGATTCAGATGGTCATAGCAGAAAATGACCGTCCTGAGGTGCTGGAAGGCCCCGCAGAGACCTCGGTCTCTGAACCTGAATGTATGAATCTTGCTTCTGATTTCACCATTCAACACAAGAAAGGGGTTGACAACGCAGATGGCTTATCACGCCAAGGTGGACTGAAACAGGTACGTGCTAGGGAGCCGACCTGTGAGTCAGCCCCCATGCACGTTCATAAGGAGGGAGGTGTAGCAAATATGTATCGCAGGGACTGGGCACAGACCAGTGAGGGGTTAAATCTCCTGCCATCCAGGAGAGGTCAGGACCGGATACACAAACACACACCACCAGTCCTACTGACTCTGGTCTCCCCAGGGAGCCATGATGGGAAAAGCAGAGGGTGACAAAAATCACACACAGAGGAAGCTTCAAAGGAAAGATCAGATAAGATCATAGATGACAGAGCAAACCATCTCAGATAGCAGCTTCAAACAGACCCACAGAATTGGAGGGAAATCAGAGACAAAGAACATTTTTTAAAACATAATCTATGCAGGGCTAAATGAGTGATCGTCCAATCATAGGCCAAGAATTAGAATTCTAAACTAGAAGGCCGGTCTAGGGTCTGACCCCCCCCGGCTGGGGCTATATCTGGGCTCACACAGCTGCTGCAGGCGTGTCACAGTTGATGGGTCAGTGAAAGCTGCTGTGAACATCCTACCATCTATTCCTGCTCTCCCCATCGGGCAAACACAGAACAAAGTGTAGTCTTCTGTAAGTTTCTCCTTTTTATTTCATTGTTTGCATATGTGTATGTCAATTTATTATTTCCATTTTTATATCTTTTTATGTAAGCACTGTACCTTTTATATTAAAGCTTAAAACTTTAATAAGCTGAAACCTTGTTGTTCTAAAAGGATTCCTAGCCTAAGAAGTGTGAGATCCTGTTGATTGGCTGACAGTATTATTCCAGGGACTTACCCCCTGTAGGTTGGTAAGTGGTGGCAGCGTGTGTGAAGCGGGGTGCACAGTGTGAGTCGGGGTGTGATTGATGCTCCCTTTCAGCATAGGACAGAGGTTCGAGTGCTGGATTGAGTGAGGGGAGATTGATTAACCCTTGCAGGTGCAACCCCAAGTCACGTGCTGAGAAGTGTGTACGTGACATGGATGCTGGTGGCATTTATGAATTATTGTAATGCCAGTGCAGACAGAGAGTGGGGGCGTCTGAGCCATATAGTTGTCAGCTTTTGGCAGCGTGAAACCCAAGAGAAACCGCTGAGCTCAACTACATCCCCCTATTGTTCTGTAGCTGGCAGCCTACATAGAGCTAAGCATCTGCCAATGTTACCAGATCAAAGAGGCTCGCTAATCTTCTCCGCGCTGATGGGACCAGCAGCGAACTGGTGCCGGAGATTACCGCGCATCCGTCAGCCCGGTGATCCCGCATACCGTCACCCAGCGCGGCAGGAGCTCTCATTAGACTGGAAGCTCTTGGGGCAAGACGCCTTCCAATGTGTAATCTTGTTTGTATCACTGATGAGCATGGATAGATTCTTACACATATTGTTGCTTCATGAAACATGAATTCGGCATCTTTTCCCATGGTTATAATGAATTAAAATACTAACTAATAAAAAATACATTTTGGAAATTAGTGGACATCTAAATATAAGAGCTGTGATGCCACAATTAAATAGAGTAAAAATAAATATAATATACATAGCTACAGATACACATGAATAACAAATGTATAGAAATATAAAATACATGCATAGTTGAACAAAATTATTATATATATAGTTTTCATTACTATATCAAATGCATTATTATATATATACTGTACAGACCAAAAGTTTGGACACACCTACTGATTCTGTATTTTCAGGACTACCGTGTTTCCCCGAAAGTAAGACCCTGTCTTACATTCTTTTGGGGGCCAAAAGTGGCCCCCGGTCTTACTTTCGGGGGGGGGTCTTACATTGGGTGCCCCAGCAGTGTGGCCTACAGGCCCCCTCCTGCTGGGACACTGCGGGAGCGGGTCGCACGTCACGTGCGCCCGCTCATTAGATATGCACTGCATCCCCCTGTCAATCAGCGACAGGGGGAGCAGTGCATTATACAGTATATATGGGCCCCCTATTGCTGGCACACTACCCCCCTGTTATGAGGCCCCCACCACTGCTGCTGCTGCAGACATCTTACCCTCCAGGGTCTTCTTGCAGCAGCCAGCGCGTCCGTCCTCTGTCCTCGGCTGACTCCCGGATCATGTTACCTGTCGCAGCGCATGACGTCATCGCGACTGCGACGGGCCGGTCACATGATCCGGGAGACAGCCGAGTACAGAGGACGGACGCGCTGGCTGCTGCAAGAAGACCCTGGAGGGTAAGATGTCTGCAGCAGCAGCAGCGGTGGGGGCCTCATAACAGGGGGGTAGTGTGCCAGCAGGAGGGGGCCCATATATACAGTATAATGCACTGCTCCCCCTGTCGCTGATTGACAGGGGGATGCAGTGCATATGTAATGAGCGGGCGCATGTGACGTGCGACCCACTCCCGCTCCCCCCCTCCGCTAGCGGCCTTACATTGGCCCCCCCGGTTGTAAGGCCTTATAATCGGGGGAGGCCTTACATTGGCAGGCCCCCCCTTTACCCCTAGGCGGCCTTACAATCGGGGGGGCCTTACTTTCGGGGAAACACGGTATGAAAATTGTAGATTCACACTGAAGGCATCAAAACTATGAATTAACACATGTGGAATTATATACTTAACAAAACAGTGTGAAACAACTGAAAATATGTCTTATATTCTAGGTTCTTCAAAGTAGCCACCTTTTGCTTTGATTACTGCTTTGCACACTCTTGGCATTCTCTTGATGAGCTTCAAGAGGTAGTCACCGGAAATGGTCTTTCAACAGTCTTGAAGGAGTTCCCAGAGATGCTTAGCTCTTGTTGGTCCTTTTGCCTTCACTCTGCAGTCCAGCTCACCCCAAACCATCTCGATTGGGTTCAGGTCTGGTGACTGTGGAGGCCAGGTCATCTGGCGTAGCACCCCATCACTCTCCTTCTTGGTCAAATAGCCCTTACACAGCCTGGAGGTGTGTTTGGGGTCATTGTCCTGTTGAAAAATAAATGGTGGTCCCTCTAAACGCAAACCGGATGGAATAGCATGCCACTGCAAGATGCTGTGGTAGCCATGATGGTATGCCTTCAATTTTGAATAAATCCCCAACAGTGTCACCAGCAAAGCATCCCCACACCATCACACCTCCTCCTCCATGCTTCACGGTGGGAACCAGGCATGTAGAGTCTATCCAACTCACCTTTTCTACGTCGCACAAACACACGGTGGTTGGAACCAAAGATCTCAAATTTGGACTCATCAGACCAAAGCACAGATTCCACTGGTCTAATGTCCATTCCTTGTGTTCTGTAGCCCAAACACGTCTCTTCTGCTTGTTGCCTGTCCTTAGCAGTGGTTTCCTAGCAGCTATTTTACCATGAAGGCCTGCTGCACAAAGTCTCCTCTTAACAGTTGTTGTAGAGATGTGTCTGCTGCTAGAACTCTTGTGTGGCATTGACCTGGTCTCTAATCTGAGCTGCTGTTAACCTGCGATTTCTGAGGCTGGTGACTCGGATGAACTTATCCTCCGCAGCAGAGGTGACTCTTGATATTCCTTTCCTGGGGTGGTCCTCATGTGAGACAGTTTCTTTGTAGCACTTGAAGGTTTTTGCAACTGCACTTGGGGACACTTTCAAAATTTCCCAATTTTTCGGACTGACTGACCTTCATTTCTTAAAGTAATGATGGCCACTCGTTTTTCTTTACTTAGAATTTGTATTATGGCAAGAAAAAAACAGCTAACAGTCTATTCAGTAGGACTATCAGCTGTGTAGCCACCAGACTTCGGCACAACACAACTGATGGTCCCAACCCCATTTATAAGGCAAGAAATCCCACTTATTAGACCTGACAGGGCACACCTGTGAAGTGAAAACCATTTCCGGTGACTACCTCTTGAAGTTCATCAAGAGAATGCCAAGAGTGTGCAAAGCAGTCATCACAGCAAAAGGTGGCTACTTTGAAGAACCTAGAATATAAGATATATTTTCAGTTGTTTCACACTTTTTTATTAAGCACATAATTAAACATGTGTTAATTCATAGTTTTGATGCCTTCAGTGTGAATCTACAATCTTCATAGTCATGAAAATAAAGAAAACACTTTGAATGAGAAGGTGTGTCCAAACTTTTGGTCTGTACTGCATATTATATATATATATATATATATATATACATATACATATGTGTCTAATTTATGTCATTATGACAGGATATGCAATGAAGTGTCTGATGGCATCCAAATGTAGTGAAAAGAGTCGCAGATGATTTTATTCTGCCATAAAGTGACGGTTTAACCCTATATAGGTCTATATCATGCTTGATAAAGACCCATATAGGGTTGAAACGTCGCTTTATAACAGAATAAAATCATCTGTGATTTTTTTTCTCTACATTTGGGTGTCGTCAGCTTCTCTTTTGCCTGTGAGAGGACTCCTTGGACTAATTACGTGCGTCCTGCTGGCCTTGTTGCCCTGGTGGTTTTAATTCAGGTGTTACACACAACCTTATTTCTTCTAAAAGCACAGGATATGTCATTAATGTATGATAGATACAGTGGGGCATGCATCCATCTCATAAACGGGCACATCGTGCACCATCGGGGCGATTCTGGCTGTCAATGTTTGGCTTACTAATCACTTTTAGGGGGGAAAATACTTGCTCAGCAATTTTTTGAGTTTCTACATGCAAACTGCGTCTTCAGGAACTCTAGTGCCAACTACTGGAAGCAGCAATAGTAAAAGTCATTATTGGCCCTTGCCCTATAACTTAGGATAAAAGCCAAACTGGAATCTATTTTTGCAGACCCAGTGTTTCAGGGTATTGCCCCTCATCAGTGCACAGTATGGACACGTACGATCAGTGCACAGTATGGACACGTACGATCAGGGCACAGTATGGACACGTACGATCAGGGCACAGTATGGACACGTACGATCAGGGCACAGTATGGACACGTACGATCAGGGCACAGTATGGACACGTACGATCAGTGCACAGTATGGACACGTATCATCAGTGCACAGTATGGACACGTATCATCAGTGCACAGTATGGACACGTATCATCAGTGCACAGTATGGACACATATGATCAGTGCACAGTATGGACACGTACGATCAGGGCACAGTATGGACACGTACGATCAGTGCACAGTATGGACACGTATCATCAGTGCACAGTATGGACACGTATCATCAGTGCACAGTATGGACACGTATCATCAGTGCACAGTATGGACACGTATCATCAGTGCACAGTATGGACACGTATCATCAGGGCACAGTATGGACACGTATCATCAGGGCACAGTATGGACACGTATCATCAGGGCACAGTATGGACACGTATCATCAGGGCACAGTATGGACACGTACGATCAGGGCACAGTATGGACACGTACGATCAGGGCACAGTATGGACACGTACGATCAGGGCACAGTATGGACACGTACGATCAGGGCACAGTATGGACACGTACGATCAGGGCACAGTATGGACACGTATGATCAGTGCACAGTTTTTTCTAGGCAAGAGGCTATTTAGTGATGGGTTGTTCGGGAATGATCCACTGCATACCAGTGACAGATACTAAATTCTTCTAATCGCTCTCACTGGGCCTAAAATTACAGACAAAACCCTGCCCATCCATGTCAAAGCCCACCCAATAATCAATTTAATTTGCTACCTGCAAGTGGGCAGGGTTTCCCCCCCATTAATCATCACCTTAAATGTGTTCTCCAGGGATAAATATATATTTAATAGGGATTCATTTAGGAGCCAAATGAACAAGGGCATAACCCAAAGGACCAAGATCACCAAAAAGAACTGGACTGCCCATCACCAATGTTTATAACTGGGATCCAAGGGGTAACATTTTGTCTTGAGGACAGTGACATGCCCGGGTGGGGAGGCTTATGAGCCATGCAATGCTCCTCTGGGAAATTAAATATGCAAATTGCCTCTTCAGAGGTGAAGAGAACTTGAACCCCAGTGCTCACTACTGGAAGTAGCAATCCTAAAAGTCAATATAGACCCCTAGAAAATGACTGTAGAGAGCCATGGATTTCGAGCTCTCTATTCCAGATAGTGTGCGACAGGGTCTAATTCGAGACAAAGATGACCTGACGTTTATCAGACATTTATGGCTAACCCTGCACACATCAAATAAACATCCCAGATGGGAAAACCAATGACAGATATCATACAAGCTATCAGCTTATTGAGCATCTTAAAAACATCAGCATTACGCTGTGTTCACACATTGCAGAGAGGTGGGATTTTTGCTTAAATTTAAGAAAAATCGCACAGGTTTTCTCCAATTTTCAAACATCGTGTCAATGACTTTGCGGTCTTACTGTGATGGTGGGAAAAATACAAAAACATTGCAGATGCAACATGTGAATACAGTCTTAAGTGTTTATCAAATTTTATTTGCATGTTAAAATTGTAAAAAAGGCAATGATCAAGGCCAGGACCTGCATCATGTCAGTCCATGGGTTGTGCCTGGGATTGCAGCTCATACGTATTAAAGTGAATGTGACTAAAGGTACCGTTACACGCTTCAATATCGTAATGATCTCGGGGGAGCGCGCTCGTTAGGACATCTTTTTGACACCGTTGGTGAGATGTCACACGTCTAGATATCGTGGACGACGCACCAATGATATGGTGAGCAGCTATCGTTCGCACAACCCAGTGAACGATACTTGCTCACTGCTGTCAAAAGGTGAAGTCGTTAATGACATTATTATCACAGTGTCACACACAACGATGCAGCAGGTCGGCTGATCGGGGATCATTTGATTTGAGAACATGTTCTCAAATCTGCGATCAGCGATTCAACGATTTATCGTAGTCGTATCTCGGTGTTACAGAAAATGACATCCTAACGATGTTGTTTGAACAACTCCAAACCGGTGACGTTTCAGCGATATCGGTCATGATCTCGTACCGTGTAACGGGGCCTTTAAGAGGCACAACTACACACAGACTATTCTCAGCCATGCAACAAAGTAATACAGCTTCTCCTTCTCTGGCACTTGTTAGACTGCAGACTGTGGAAAGCTGCACCAACTACAGGAAGAGAACCTGAAACACCTATATTTAAATTAGTAAGGGGAGCCACAAACTCATTATTCCCAACGCATGTTAAAATCAAGTGGCCCACCCCTTTAATTGGCACCTGATGGCCAATGCAATAACTACAAAATGGTAAAATACTCTATTTACCCCAAAAAAAGAAGCATTCAACCTAACAAAAGAAAACTCCAAAATGCTGACTATTAGGGTACCGTCACACGGGGAGATATCTCCGGCGATGTGTCGGCGATCTCATGCACGCGCACATCGCTTCAGCATCGCCCGTGAGACGTCAGACGTATCAATATCGCCGGCAATCCAGGGCGATCAGGCAATTCCTGAATCGCCTGAACCAACCCCGAAGCGATGTCTGCTTTTCAGATCTCCGTGTCACACAGCACCACCTCACTGGCAATCTGTTCCGAAGTTTGCACAACAAGGCGTGCCACACATTATTGGACCGCGCCCCTACTACTCCTATTGGTCGTCACAGCAGCGCTTTCATTTGTCAGCTGCGGAGATTGATGTCTGCGTGTTGTGTTCACCCACACATGTCGTTGTGTTGCAAATATGCTTCCGCAACGTTCTTGTCATCCAATATGCAATTGTGTTTTTATTCACACATCTGTTCAGGAAGGTGCACATACAAGATACTCTGGTCACAAAATATGAAAGACATTGTACATGACCTTTTCATCCAAGGCCACAGGTCCGGGTCTATTCCCTGAGACTATCTTTGTGCGTTATTGAAATTTTGCAACTTAACATTTAACCCATTCTGAAGTAAATCAATGACACATTTTTTTATTGGCTGCTCAATTTAATGTTCCATATTGCACCAGCAATGTGTGTTTGTTGTGGTATGCCCACGTTATTCTTGCTGCTAAATCAAGGAATTTCACATGTTCACAATGTTGTAAATCAATTTAAAGTAAGAAATCCAGAGCACAGATAAAAATCATAAACATAACACAGCACATGATGTTGGAGCATCTGTGTTCCCAATTAATGAGGGAGCAAAAAGGTAGCTGGATGTACATCAAGGCATGATTCTGTGTTTACATTTAAAATACAGGATGGAGTAATCCCACAAACTACAACATGTTCTGCTGCCAATCCACAGCACCTGACCCGTTGAAATAGGAGCAGTAGCTATCTCTGCTGGCCCTGGCATCCTGCTGGACACGGCCCTGGCTTAACCCTTGCAGTGGCGCAAGACCAGGGTCGTGGGCACGCCAGTCACCCGGTTGAATTTCTCCGGTATTGGGGTCCACTGAATCAACGTAACTTCCTGGCGTGTATGATGCAGCATCCCTACGACGCAGAAAATTATGCAGCACACAGCAGGCCATCACTACTATATGGATAGATTCCATTTTCATATTCAAAGGTGTATGAAACAAGCGGAATCTATTGGCCATGATCCCGAATGCATTTTCAACCACCCGACGGGCCCGGGACAGCCGGTAATTGAAAATGCGCTGCTCAGGGGTCAGAGTCCTCTGGGGATATGGCCGAAGTAGGTGAGCCTGAAGTGGAAAGGCTTCATCCCCCACAAACGCAAAGTTGAGATGTTCAGTGGTGACATCATTTGAGGGCAAGTTAATCCGACCCCTCCTAAGGTCTTCACCAAAGGAGCTCTGAGAAAACACACCCCCATCAGACACACGACCGTTCATCCCGACATCTACGTAAAGAAATTCATAGTTGGCATTGACGAGGGCCAAAAGGACCACACTGAAATAACCTTTATAGTTGAAGTAGAATGAACCACTGTTGGGGGGTTGTGTGATCCTTATATGCTTTCCATCCAATGCCCCCCACAGTTGGGGAATTGCCATCGAGTTTGGAAACCATTGGCAACCTCAACCCATTGTGCGGGTATAGATGGAAACGGCATATAAGATGCCAGCAGGCTCCTCACAATGGCCTGACATGTCTCGGGGATTAGGCGACTCAACAGGGGCCGTGAGACTGCTGCCGTATACTGCAGGGCAGTCATCGAATGGCCAGTTGCCAGGAACCGCAGTGTGACAGCCAACCGCTCCTCAGGTGGTACAGCCAAGCGCATGACAGTGTCCTCCCGGGCAATGTAAGGACGGACACCTTCAAGCAGCAGTTTAAAGGTGTCCTCTGTCATGCGTAAATAATTACGAAAGTCATGAGGACTCCGGTCCTCAAGCTGCCGGATGAGTGTAATGTGCGAATTATTTGGACGGTTCAACAGCCACGGACACACCCACATCCGTCGAGCTGGTCTATTTTGCCTTTCCTCCCATTCTTCTTCCTCTATCAAATCCTCCTCCACTAAGGACAAAGCCAGGAGTCTTTGGGGGTCGGGGTCCATTTAATAATGCAACTGTTTTAAAGGTAAAGTGGAAAATACAAACAACATTAGCCATCACCATACATTTGTATTGGAAAATGATGGGCAAACTGCGCACTTATCAAAAAATACCTTGCACAAGACTGCAGTTTAGACAACAGAAGGTGACAGTACCACAAGTTAGCAGCGGGAATGACGGGCTTTTTTTTGGAGGTAATGCGACCCTGAGAATAACAAAACAAGATTGCCCATCAAAAAATGTACTTAAACCATCACAAGATGCAATGCTATTAAACTTTGCTTCTGCGCATTGTAAATACATGAGCTGTACCTCTTTCCACGCTGCTGCGTTTGACACCTCAAAGTCTCCTTTCCCAAAGGCACATGTGACCGGTACGCCAACTTCAGATCCAAAAGGAGTGTCGTACCCGAGTTCTCCAGGCAATTAACCCGCACCTGCGTGAGGCAATGGGCGTGGGAACTGTTTGCCGCGCAAAAGAGCGACCAATAACAGTGCAGGAGCAATTACTTGAGCGTGCTCCGACCATGGACAGGTGTCGGCGTTTTCTGAATCAAAGCGGCTGGCGTCTCCATCGCGTTTAAGCACGGTATGTAAAGTGTTGACTCAGTTTGTTGGACAAACATGTGTCTGTGTGTTTGTTTCAATCGACTTTGCTTGCAGTTTTTTGTGGACTGACTTTTTGAAAAGTGTTTTGTAAGTTTATGATGTTATGCACACTCTGTGGCTGTTCTTTATGTACACTATCATTTTTTGGCCCCACAAAATTAACACACTTTAACCTAATGGCCCCATTGACCTCCACTAATGGCTGCATTTTAAGGAATGATCCATTATGTGATAGAGAAGCCCTATTCTGTTTCATGGGAATGATATGTCAGCGTACTGTTTGTGGGCCTCATATGAGGATGCAGCACATTTGTGAACCTGCAACACACATAAGCCTCACCACACAGGCTAGCCTACATATGCCTTTAGCTGTACCCTTGAATTTACATACATGCAAGTGTGTATTGTCATATATTATGTTGTGTAATGCACTGTATCCTACAGCACCATTGTCCAGGGCTTGTGGGAAAGGTGTTGGTCACTGCTGGTGTCGTCCATCGACAATGCAGTCAGTGCTGATGCAATCTTTGGATTACATGACATGATTATCTGATGTGTCCGCAGCTGAGCCAGCATTTTTGGCACCTGCTAAATTCATTATCCAAATTACTCAAATATGGAAGGACATACAGACAAACATCACATACACACACACGTGGAGGTGCCTCTTCCATTCATTGTGCAATATTTTCTGGTTTTTTTTTCAGATGTAAGGCAATGTTGTATTTTAACGTCATGTTGTGCACATTTTTTTTCCTAAAAATTATTTGCCCATGCAGATTGTGTCACATATCATTTTTAATGTGTCATGTTAGGGCCAAAATGTTAAATTTCACCACACTTTACACATGTAAAACCAGCTTTGTAAATTAAAAACAAGCATGTTTGCAAGTGGCTGTTTCTTTGTTTTGTAATTTGCCAACACACACGTCTATTTACTTGTTTATATTTTTGGTGTCTCATTTTCAGATGTCTGACAATCATGATTTCCTGCGTGCCTTCATTTCACTCTATGAAAAGCAGGAATGTTTATGGCGCACTCGGCTACCATCTTACAAAAATAAGAGCATTAAGTCAGCAGCCTATGCCAAACTAGCAGAGCTGTATGTGCAATACCACCCCGGGGAGGCCTGCGATGAAACCCTTGTGAAGGTCAAGATAAAGTCCCTAAGGACCGTGTTCCGGAAGGAACACCAAAAAGTGATGGACTCACGCTCGGGGTGTGGCACTGATGATCTGTACATACCACAATTGTGGTATTATGACCTTTTAAAGTTCACGCTGGACCAACAGATTCCTCGGCCAACACTGAATAGTCGTACCTTGCTGGAAGAAGGAGCTTCGACATCAATGGCCATGCTCCCGGCTTCAGAGGTAGGTGTGTGTGTATTATTCAAAATGACCATGAATGAATGTGTGGGCCCAATGTTTCAATATAGGAAACGTGTGTCAAGTGCTACTTTCTTCATCCTAAACCAATATTCTGCTCGAAAATAACCCTTACAGTGACCGTATGGCTGTACCACAAACAACATGTAAGCTGTGATGGACCACATTGACCAAGCCTTTGAGCTTTCACTTTCATTCATAACAATGCCCATAACCCACTATCAGTCTGTTTGGGACATGATAAATATCCATTGACACTTGTGTTGGACAGAGCTGGCACAGGCAGCTACAATGTAGAGCAGAGAATGTTTGAATAATCATACTGGCTTCATTATGGTTATATCTATTAATTTAGGAAACCGAGTCAACTGAATCTATGCAAGAAAACAACCTATCAGGCAGCCAGAGCCCTGCAGCGACATCACTGGTGGAGTCGTTTAGCCAGCAGATTCCCACCATGGATCGTCAGCCTACCAGGTTTAGCGTCCGGCGGAGACGACCAATCACACCACCTACCACCGAACTGGGAACATGGGCCAAAAAGGTTCTGTTTAATATGGAGAGCAAACCTAGCACTGGCTTTGGCCAGGTGGTCAGTGAGAGGTTGGTTACTCTTGACTCGGAAACACGACGAAATGTGGAGAGGGTTATCCTCCTGGCCCTGGACGCGGGAAGTGATGGCAACATAACCCGGCGGACCATCTTATCCGAGCCACCTGAACCACCTTCAGTTGGACAGTTTAGCTGGGGACAAATGTTTGCAGCGGGGGGACCACAAGATTTCAGAGCCCAACAACCTTACCCCCAGCAGAGGCCTGGGCCATATGCCTATCCACCACTTAATCAGCAGGCAACAATGGCTCATGGTGGTGGCTTGAACACCGAAGCGCCTCAGTATCAGCCATTATAATGCTTATGTTTATTTTTTCAATTCTATACTGGAAAGGTCATTTTTGACAACCGCACCAGATTACTATTTTTGACTTGATGTCATGGTTTACCTTTTCGCCCTCCAAAACCATAATTTCGGACGGATGTCATGCTGTTTTGTTGTACCCAAAAATAAATTTAAATTGTCCAAGGAGGTAAAATGTTGACCATTACTCATCCATTATATTAACGGCGGCACACATGAATTTGGTTCATTCAACATATATGCACTCTTTGTAAGAACATAATCACATAATATATATAGGTATGTACTTGGTACATGTAGATCTGTTCTCAAGGTGAGTAAACGAGCTAGTACTTTGTAGTGCTAACTGTTCGTTTGGTTTGAAATTTTCCAACAAAGAAACATGGGTAAGCCTGCTTACAGTCTTGCTTTTATCATTTCCAAAACGTCACGGATTCCGTGGCCAAAAATCTTCCTTTTGTTTTTTAAAAAGATTATTATTCCATGACTAATTGGAAGCACACATCTAAATTTACCTACACATTCTGATGAATTTGCTTGCAAAAACACAATAACACAGTAGCTAGGGCTCCAATTTGCTTGGCCCAATATTAAAGTTACGGTGAACACAGGGACCGGTGCTTCTCCACTAATGCCTGCATCTGTATTGTTCAGACTGATTACACAGGTTGTGTGCTGTTCCACCCTATTATGTGAGGGGTTATTAATTTAATGCATCATAACCTCTGTCATTAAACAAGCACAATGAAGGGCACATAAATCACATTTGTTTTGTTGTGGTGCAAGGAGACTCCCAGAATTTTTTTGCCAAAATAAATGCTCTTTATTTGGCTTTTCTCTCCAGATCCCAAAAACACTTTGGAGGGTCACAATGTTTTAAAAGACTGGCAAACAGGCCAACATGGTTGCACAAAGTGACTCGGTCATTTCCAAATATTGGACAGTTGAATAAAATTTACCAACGGGGAAAAATTACAATACAAAAAGGCCAACATGGCTCAAAATTATGTGTATGGTCCAACATGGACAACATTTTCTTCTGGCAACATTGCCCATTCAATTCTTAGGTGTCCTACACTCATGACACTCCACCATGGGCTTGCTCAAGGGCAAGCAGCATATCCCCTAACCGGGCCAACTCAGTTATGTGTTGTTGGTGTGACAAGTTGAGTTGGCGTGCAAAATTAGAGTGTGCACGTCTGACGTCCGCCAAAGTCGGGGCACCTGTATGGGAACATTGGAAGATTAGAAAAACACAACAACCTGCGTGGCTTGGCCACATTGCAATTCAAAACATCTCCTTACCCTCCTGCTCGCCAGCATCCGAACTTGCATTTGATGATGGGGAGGCACTTAGACTCCACCCGGCTTCAGCCGCACGTTCACCTTCTGTTGCAACATAAAAAAAAAAGGTAATGCCAAATATTATTTTTCCTAGTAAAATGAGACTGTAAAACCAAAAAACCAGTGTGATGTCCGTCAATAAACCCCAAAAACACTTACCACCATAGTCATCAAGGTCGGGCGGAACAACAGCCTCTGGTATATTCGCCAAAGCAGGGCCGGTTGGGGACAACACATCGGCAACATCCGTTGCGGGGGACATGCCCACACCTGGGCTGGCCACGGAGCTTGACATTGTTGGAGGTGGGGTCACCCCTGGGCTCTGAGGCCACAATACATGTCCGTGTGGCAAAAGTGCTCCGGGGCTAGAGGGGGGCGCATCATCCATAACATCAGGTGGGAAGATGTCGTTAGACTCCTGGGGCAATGGTGGGGAGGGGATGTTGTCATACTCCTCCATCCATGTATCAGAAAAGTTCATGAGAGACTCCTGCCGAGATGACTGTGAGGACAGGCTGTTGTCCGCCTCAGGAGCTGCTGGCATCTCCTCCTCGGCCTGGACAGGAATCCGAGGTGGTGATGTTGGACCTGCAGCCTCTTCATGCGGTGGGGAACGTGCCACCCCTGCGGGTGGAGGATGATTGTCCTCTTCAGAGGATGAGTGTTCGGCATCTGGAATTGGAAGCCAAAGCAACAAGCTTATTTTTTAGAGACTCCATCTTTAATTAAAAAAAATCCTCTTCCGTCCGACGCAGTCCAAAACGCGATGTCCTCTCTGCTCATCCCTGTGCATAGATATAGATTTCTATGCACAGGGATGAGCAGACTGAGAACAATCTCAGCTCTGCTACATCATCTCTGTGCACAGACATTCATGTCTGTACACAGGGAATGAGCAGACTGAGAACAATCTCAGCACTGCTACATCAGGCAGCAGGCGGGCTCTAGGACCCTGGCAGCCAGCACACTGAGCAGACAGGACTTTTATCTGTGCGAGTTTCCCAGCGATTACAGTTGCAAAGTAAACGAGCAATGCAAATAAATGACAAAACTAGGATTGCTTCAGGCTGAAGCTTCCGAGACACATCTGTGATTTGTAAATCGCACACTACTCGCTATTACTCGCTTCCCCATTCATTAACATTGGACTCGCTAGACTCGCAACGAGTAGCGAGTCCCGGGCTCGGACTCGCTAGAGTCAAGCGATTCCGAGTAATTTAGGATTCGCCCATCACTAATGGTGCTGTTACAGCCAAAGATAGTAGCCTGGGGGGGACAGAGTGGGATAAATGGATGGTGTGGCCTGGAAGAGGGGGCAGAATGGGATGGATGTGTGGGGGGCATTATGGAAAAGGGGAGAGAACGTAATGGATGGATAGGGGGGCGGCATAGAAAAGGGGGGAGAACGGGATGGATGAATGAATACGGGTGGCATAGAAAGGGGGGGAGTAGCTGGATTGATGGATGGGGGCAGGCATGGAAAAAGGGGGAGAAAATGGATGGATGGGGGAGAAGGTACATGGATGGATGGAGGATGGGGGAGAAGCTACATGGAACGTGGGGGGGAAGAAGCTACATGGAATGTGGGACAGGGGAGAAGCTACATGGATGACGGATGGGAGAGAGGCCGCGTGGAACAAGGGAGGGGAGAGGCTGCGTTGTGCATAGGAGGGGAGAGGCTGCGTGGAACATGGGAGGTGAGAGGCTGCATATAACCTGGAAGGGGGATGGTGGGGAAGGATGCGCTGCATGAGACATATTGGGGGAGGATAAGCAACATGGGATTCAGGGGAATGGGGGTGAGGATGAGCTGTATGCAACATATGGATGTAAGATGAGCTGCATGGGACATATCGGGGGTGAACAGTATGGGACATGTGGGAGGAGGATGAGCAGTATGGGACATGTGGAAGGAGGATGAGCAGTATGGGACATGTGGAAGGAGGATGAGCAGTATGTGACATTTAATTCCCAAAATGCTTTTCTGACATTTTTAGAGTGTGCCTCTTGTAGTTAGACGTTTCCAAAATATATGTTTTGAAGATCATGTGGCCTGCCAATAATCATGTGTTAAACATGTTGAGTGTTTCCTAGACAGTATGTGTAAGGCCAAGATTACTCCCCAAATTACATGATGTGTATTGTTGCTGGGAAACAATGCAAAATATGGTTGTGGTATGTATGTGGTTTGGTGCATGAACAATGCTGACAAAGGTGTTTTTAAGATGTGGACATAGACAACTTGGTCAAGGACTCGGTGGAGGACCGTCTCTACCTCCTAATGGGTAAAACATTGGCCCCTGTGTGTGTTGCAACATCTGTGGGGCAGTGTGTGATGTGTGTGTTTAAGGTAGCTAATGTTACCCAAAATAACATGGAGAATGTGAAGTGCGTAGCAGGACATGCTTATAGGAGTTAAACCTGACTACGGAGTTCACATACTATGAAGGACCTGCAGTACTCGTCTGCCATTTCTCGACCACTCCTCAGCGTCCTGATCCCAGAAACATGTGAGGCAATAGTGCGTTCTCTCATGCCTACGTACATGCCTTTTCCCCAAACGCAGGAGGAGTGGCTCAAAATAGCCTCTGATTTCGATGAGAAGTGGCAGTTCCCAAACTGTGGCGGCGCATTAGATGGGAAGCACGTCCGCATCCAACAGCCCCCCAACAGCGGATCTTACTTCCACAACTACAAAGGCTACTTCAGTGTGGTCCTGATGGCCCTGGTGAATGCGAATTACGAGTTTGTTTGTGTGGACGTGGGAATGAATGGCCGGGTGTCTGACGGAGGTGTTTTAGACCGCACAATATTTGGGGGCAAACTGAAAAATGGACAGCTTAATTTGCCACCAAATACATTGACCAAGGAACATATGAATTATGTCTTTGTTGCAGATGAGGCATTTCCACTACATGCCAATCTACTGAGGCCATACCCCAATAAGCATGTGACACCAAGCCAAAGGATCTTCAACTACCGCCTATCCCGGGCACGGCGAGTAGTTGAAAATGCTTTTGGGATTATGGCCAGTAGATTTCAGATTTTCCACACTGCCATAAATATGAAGCTAGCCCACATAGATATGGTAGTGTTAGCATGCTGTGTCCTACACAACTTCCTTTGCCGCACGGCTGATTCCTCTTACAACCCTCCATGTTTTGCTGACACGGTGGATGCCATGAACGGTGATCTACAGATGGGGGGCTGGCGGGCAGAAGAGCCTGATATTGCACCACTTCAACCGATGGCTCATGGCCGACATCGTCGGGAGGCGAGGGAAAATCGGGACATGTACAATACATACTTTAATGGGCCCGGGGCTGTGAGCTGGCAGAACAGCATTGTTTAGCATTTAAATTATTTGTTCTGTTGTTCGGTAACTTCATAGACACTCTGATGTTATTTGCAAAGTAATTTATTTATATGTTGGTTTTTTACGTTTATTACACAATAAAAAAT
This sequence comes from Allobates femoralis, assembly GCA_033576535.1. Taxonomy (NCBI): domain Eukaryota; kingdom Metazoa; phylum Chordata; class Amphibia; order Anura; family Aromobatidae; genus Allobates; species Allobates femoralis. The sequence goes on along the minus strand of JARQOC010000008.1, from coordinate 127,613,878 downwards.
AAATAAATTACATGCGTCCTCAAATTCTTTATTACAAATACACAACCAGTTTGTATTGCATTGCAGAAAACGCCAATCTGTAGAAATATGTACGCATTGGCGTTGTCTCACGTGCGTAGAAATATTACCGCATTAGCGAACAAATTCTGTGTCGCAATATTTTGCGACGGAGAAGCGTTTGGCGCCACACACACGTGCGTCGTGACGTCATTACGTTGCGGGCGGGACGGCTCCGCGCTGGGTTTTACTTTCATTTTATATTGTGATTGTGATTGCGATGGCGTCAGGACGTGCTGCACCCTGGGGAGATGGGGAGGTGAAGCTAATGCTGAAGGTCCTGCACCACCGGGGCTACTGGGGCAATACTCCCCATGATAATCCAGCAGCGTTTAAACGGCAATGCCTGCGTAAAGTGGAGAGTGTCCTGCGTCGGCGCATGGGAGTGGAGAGGACGCCGAGGCAAATAATGCGCAAACTCGCTGATATGCGCTACAGGACCCCAGGACGCATAGAGGAAATGGTGGCGGAGTTACAGCGACAGCGCCGTGAGTAATCTGCCATCCCCGAAAGTAAGGCATGCCAGGGGTTTAATGTGCCTGTTAATAAAAGGCACCCCCTAATAAGGCATGTCTCTATTTGGCTATATTTTACCACAGCATGCAGCTGTGACCCCCGATCGTGTCTCGGTGCCCATCGCTCTGAGCGGTGGGTGCCGCAGATGCATGTACACCGGCACCGCTCTATTTTTAAAGCCCCCGGTACATGGGCACCTGCCCTGGAAAAGTGTAAATCTCCCGCTGATAAAATACTCATTGCGTTAAAACAACAGAACACAGCCCAATAAGTGATATATCCCTGAATTCAGTGTCTTATCCTGTACATCAGGCTTCCTTCATATTACATATCAAACACCTGCTCACAAATTCCCGCTAAGGCCGTATGGAACCAGATGGCATTCGAATTTTACTTCTGGACTCAAAACGTTGCAAGCAACATTTTTGTGTCAAAATCTAATCGCCCCGCATCCAGCACGATTTGGCAACCCCTAAAATTGGGGTCTATGGTGCCAGATTGTGCCGCATCCGACATAAAATCAGATGCGGGAGCCGGATGCTGGGTGCTGGAGTTTGGCAGCTAGCGCTGTTAAACTTCAGCACCAGGAGCTGTCCCCTGCACTGATTTCAGGACCGCTTAAGATAAGACACCCGAAACGTCTCCACACCATTGGCAGTAAAGGCCAACATCTTCTTTATTTTTGTGTTCTTTTTTTACGATAGATTATATGCCTAGATACCCGCAGTTTACCTTGGAGACCAGCCTACTCCGCTCACCAGCTAGTATCTAAGGTACACAGCGGGTAACTAGTGCACGCTGCTGCGTGTACACCGTGCGAGCATCGTCAAGTTGTAGAACAGGTTCTAAAAAAACCTGGCCTGGTGATCATCAACCAGCGATTTATCGCTGGTTGATTGAGCATGTCACCCGCGTCAATATCGCTGCAACGTCACGCAGTGACTGTGATTGTGCAGCCGATATTGACGCGTGTGTTATCCCCAAGTCTGGATAGGGTGACTTTTTCAGAATTGTGTATGTGGTGTCCTTTCAACAATGTTGTGTTATTTTTAGGCCCTCTGCAGCAGGCTTCACCACCTTCACCGGCAGCACAAAGCCTGGAAGTTCCCCCCCATCTCCACCACAGCAACAGACGCCGCCGCTCCCACCTTCACCTGACCATGGCGGACCATGGACCCCAGGCTCCGCAATTGGGCAGTTCTCCCCCCAAGAGGAATGGAGTCAGGGGGACGGTTCATTAAATGGTAAGTGTCAAGATTCATGTTTTCTTTGAGCAAAGTGAATTTGCAGATTCCGCGGACGATGGCGGGTGTACAAATGACATTTTTTTTTAATCTACCTTTATTGATTTCTACAGCGGCGGAAGATGCACCAGGGAGCCCTTCGGAATGGGCCCAGGTTGCCGAAGGAGCAAACGAGAGTCCACGTAAGTATATACACATTAAATACGATGTTATATTTATATATTGATGTCCCTTTAATTGGGTACCCAGTGTCCAACTCTTATTTTGTCTATACTTAACAGGTGTACCTACGCTACGGGAACTGCAGGAGAAGCTGTCACATCTCAGTGGACAGGTGCAGGAGGTAGTCGGGCTCATAGACCGTTATGTGAAGGCCCAGCGCCCGTAGGATTTTTTTTTCCCTTATTTTTTGTATTACAACAAGTTTTATTGTTACGTTACAAGTTACAACAATGCAATGTCGGAGAAACCTCAGGTCAAAGAAGAAGATCATGGTCTGCAAGGAGGAAAAGAAAATGTCCACACCATCATATCTGCGGATGGAGCTGACGCCAAGGAAAAACTGGTGACTGGTGGATGTGGAAAGAGAAGACTAGGGAGAAGACTAGGGAGGCCTCCGCCATATGACGTGGACAAGTTGCCTGTTGTTTCTCAAAATGTTCATGTTTCATTCTTTTATGTGCACTTTGGCTGCACTTTGTCTCCGTACAATTTTTAGACACTTTAAAAGGCCAAATCGTGACTCTCCATTGTAATTCCATATCGAACCTCTACGGTTCTAAAGAAGTGCAGTTAATTGGTGGCATATGGGATATTCGACTAAATGCTATAGGACACACACAGATATCCAAAGGACTGAAGATGAGGAGTAGCCTGTGCTGCTGTTTGCAAGGAAAAGACAGACTGTCGTGCACGTAGAGCCAGGCTCGATTGTTATATTTGGCCACACCTTGTTTTGTTGTATGAGAGTCACGTAAATTTGTAATAAATACAACTGTTGACAAAACGTCTGAGCGTCCTGATGAGCGTCCTGTCAAGGAAGGGTGGATATGTCACATTGGGAATCAGAGCTTATGTCTTTCTTGTGTATGTAGGCTGAGTACTGAGTAAGAAGATCTCAGTACAGGAACAAATTTTTTTTTATCACATCTACTTGTGGAAATTATTATTATTCCAAGATCTTTGATTAAAACAAAGGCGGCCGTCACACGCTAAGAATTCGCTAGCGATATTGTAAGCGATCACGTGCACGCGCGATCGCTAACAATATCGTTCACATGGCTGGTGACAGGTCACACAGACAGACTCACCAGCGATGGGGACATCGGGTTACTAGGCGCCGCGCATCGCTTAGTAACCCGACGTGTACCATAGTTACCATCTCCCAGGATAGGGTCTGCCGCTGGGAGATCGTTCATCGTGTTATACACCACCATGAGACAGATCGTGTAATCGCTCAGCGCAAGATCTGAGCTCCGGAGCTCAGATCTCGATCTTGCGATTTCATCAATTCTCGCTCGTCGTATCCTGCCGTCACATGCACAGACATCGTTCACGCGATGTTAAATCTGGCGCGTTCTAGCGATATCTTTAACGCTATATCGTAGCGTGTGACGGCCGCCTAAGTTTGTCCATCTGAAAACTACTAAAGCCGGTGTCACACATGTCAATGTTATTGGAGCAGCGACATCGTGGAAATGATTTCCATGTGGATTCAATGTGGATATCTCCACAGGCTCGTATGTAGGGTAAGGCGCTAGGTGCGCTCCGTAGATACCAGATGTATACCTTGGTTAACAGCCTTCTCAGCTAACCGGCTGGTATCCAAGGTACACAGCGGGTAACAAAGGTACTGCACCCCAGTATAGGAACCAGGGTAGGTATCGGGGATGGATGGATGGAGAACAGAATTTAGGGGACCACCAAGGAGGGAGTGAAGTATGGAGGGACACACATTTGTGATGTACAACACGTGACAAGCAGTAGAAAACGACACTGGAAAGATCTAGAAGGCAGTTGGTGGGTGGAGAGGGGTAACATCTGGTAAGAGACGGCAATTTGACGGCGATGGTGCCAGTGGGAGCTCGTCCAACCTGACCGGAGAGGGGAGCTGAGAGAAAGAGAGTGAAGGTGCTCCAGAAGACCGAAGAGTAAAACAGTATAGTGGAATGTATGGATTACAGTATATAAAACACTACATAAAAGCTGGAAAAAAAACTAAAATCAAATGATTAATTCTGTGCCCCTGCCTCCTCTGTGCCTGTCACCACAAATGATGCACGAATGATCCCTGCGTCGCCGGAATGACGCACGAAAGATCTCAGCGTTCTGCAATGATGATCTCTACGACACCGAACTACAATATCACATACCACCACAAGCATAGAATAGGTGTCTCTGTACGCCTACCTACCATGATGTCACAAAAAAACGCCCACATTGACAGAAAGATCGCTGGAGACGCTGCTGTGTGACACTGAACGAGCGATTAAATAAAATCGCTCGCTGGATCGTCCGCTAGATGGCGGCATCACCGCATCGCTGGGTCCATGTGAGCGATATTGACGCGTGTGACATCTAACCAGCGATAATTCTACATCGCTCAGGCGACGAATAATTTGTGACGCATGAGCGACATTGCGAGCGATATCGACGCGTCTGACACCCCCTTAAATCTATGCACTTGTTTGTCCATATTCCTGGATGCTTGTCCGCCTCAACCGACTGCACATTGTTTACACATACAGATGTCTCTAAATATTATTGACGATTTCAACTTTCAAAAACCACATTTGTTTGATTTAACATAAAAAAGGGAGATCAATGAGCCGTCTTACAATTAACAACATCAAGAGCAAGCTTTCATGCAGCATGACAAGGAGAGGGAGTGTACAGTGTCCTGTAATACATGTCACATGGACTAAACAGTCCCTCCCCTTGACATGATGGCTGAGACATGCAGATTGTAATCATTTATTGGACTCAATGACAATCATATATTTAATGAATTTTGATGCTTGGCTATCCGTCACAAGTGTAATGTACGGCTCAAAATGAGGGGGCATCTTGGCCAATACATTTTTGGGCCCATGACAGGGTACACACTCTCCTTCTGATATGTTTGGGGACATTGCTGTGTAGTTTGGGACATGTATGTGTGCAGGTGTGTGTTTGTGGCCAACAATTACTCACCACGCAGCCTGGCAATCCGTGCACGGATCTCCAATATGCGTCCAGGACATTTGAATTTGAGGTCAGCTATCTTATGTTGTATGGCTTTGACCTCCCTCTCCACACATAGCTGCCGGAGCAGGGCTCGCTGTATCTTGAGGACAGTGCGGCGGTTGCGCAGCCTGGGGTGGCGGTGGGGATGGTGTCCCCAATAATCATAACGATCGCAGTGATCTATTAAGATCAGCAGCTCCGCCATCCCCCATGTGGCAGCGCGGTGTGGAACGGCCATGATTGTCCTGCACTGTGCATGGGAGGAATAGCACCTTGCAGGCGGAATGAAACTGAAACCAACTTTAATACGTCATCACGCCCAATAGCGTGCTGTGTTTAAATTTAAAGGCGGCGTCCGCGCAACATCATCAGAAAGAACACTTCGGCGACACCTACTGGCCAATTACACGCGGGCGTGGCGTAACGCAACGTTATGTGCTGCGGAAATAAAGATCGTGGAGGTAAATGTGACAATGTGCACACTATCTTCTGACAACAACATAATGGCTGTTGGGGGTGCTTCGTTAGCTTGGGTGTGTCCGTGATTGTAAAATACAAAGACATGATTGGGCACACAGCGCCTATGTGCAGTGCTGACGGGACAGCTCTTTCAAAATGGCGCCCTGGGAACATATCACCAATAGGAACGTAGGTGCTTCCACCAATCATCCAGGATCTTGGCGACGGACAATTGGAACGCATTTGGTAGGCGGCATAGGGGCCGCGCATAACAAATCGCCAGCCACGCCTGCAGATTGAAATTTCTGAACTCACACATCGCCCGAGACATTGCTATCGCCGCGTCACACGGCAGTAGGCATACGGATCGCTCAACGTACATCGCCTGATTTCCCAACATTGTTGGGAAATCTGTGAACTCGGAAAATGGAGTTTATCGCCGTTCAGTCGCCCTGTTACACGCGGCAACGCACAGGCGATGTCGCTTCAATATCGCCTGAACACACTTATCTCGGCGATATCGCCGGAGATATCTCCCCGTGTGACGGTACCCTTAGGTGTTTCTTTTGCCTAATTGTCCAGTGTCTGTGGTGTAATCTACCTATAGCAGTGGCGACATCCTGATGGATTACATGCGGTGGGGGAGGATCATTGACTCTCTGCTTCTGGCAAGTACACCCATTGGACAATGAGAGAAGCAAGGTGTGCTGGGAAGTGAGGGACATTCCAGCACCTGTTAGGCTGGCAGAATGCTGATGAACAGTTACCACCCCCTCAAAAAAGGGACTTTATAAAGCACAAGAATCCAGACAGTTCCTGGACATACGATACTTATTGTGGTGATGAGAGCAGCGAGACCGAGACTATGCCTTTACTGTGATTGTTATGTGTAATGACAGGTACGTTATTAATGGGGTTGTCCAGGCGTTTCCTAAAATCTGTGTATGTATCTAGTCTGCAATATGGTAACAGTTTGTACTTTACACTCTGTTAGCATTTTGCATTGTTACCTAGATATCATGATTCAGCATGTGGAAGAGCAGCTTAACCCCCGACTAGGGGCATGTTGTTTTGGCGCCTGGCTATAGCGTTATGACTGGACATTTACACCCAGTCTCCAGCAAGCCCTTCCCAGTCTTAAGCATACCTTTCCCAGTCTCCAATCAGACCACCCCATTCACTTACGTAGACGCTGACTGAACCGCATTGCACTGACTGAGCAGTCATCTCCTCTATACATCACTTTGCTGAAGCCGCCCCTCTGTGAAGGAGAATGAACCGCTCTGTGTCAGTGCTGCAGTGTGTGTGAGGTTCATCTCCTTCACCATGCCTGTACGGTCAATGATACAATCATCTGTCTGCATCATTGTGCAGAATCCACCCCTCTTTGAAGGGGATAAACCGCGCACGCACTGCAGCACTGCCACAGAGTGGTTCATTCTCCTTCACAGTGGGGCAGCTTCGGCACAGTGATGCATAGAGAAGGAGATGACTGCTCAGTCAGTGCAATGCAGTTCAATCAGCGTCTACATAGGTGAATGAGGGTGGTCCTATTGGAGACTGTGGCAAGCCTGTTGGAGTCTGGGGAGGGCATGTTTCAGACTGGGGAGGGCTTGCTGGAGACTGGGGAGGGCTTGCTGGAGACTGGAGAGGGCTTGCTGGAGACTGGAGAGGGCTTGCTGGAGACTGGAGAGGGCTTGCTGGAGACTGGAGAGGGCTTGCTGGAGACTGGAGAGGGCTTGCTGGAGACTGGAGAGGGCTTGCTGGAGACTGGAGAGGGCTTGCTGGAGACTGGGCAGTGCATGTTGTAGGCTGTGGAGGGCTTGCTGGAGCCTGGAGAGGGCTTGCTGGAAACTGGGCAGTGCATGTTGTAAACTGTGGAGGGCTTGCTGGACACTGGGTGCAAATGTACAGTTGTGAAGTTACAACCAGACTCAACAAGCCTCTATTTAGGGGTGAGCTACTCCTCCGCACACACTGAATCGCGATATCTAGGTAACCATGCAAAATGCTAACAGGGTGTAAATTGCAAACTGTTAGCATTTTGTAGTCTAGGTACACACCCATATTTTAGGAAAAGCCTGCACAACCCCTTTAATTTTTAATTGGTGGGGTCTGGTACTGCAGCTCAGTATTAAGTGAACCCTCTTGTGATTGCCATTGGTCCTGATGGTCACATTTGATTACAGTATGGAGAAAATGGTAAGCTATTGGTAAAGCCTCCTCATGCACATAACAGCCTACCCCAATGGGAAGTATTTACCATGATAGGAGCAAAAAACCCCGAAATGAATAAATGAATGTTTAAAAAAAAATGAATTGTAGGTCAGAAATCCGTCATCTTGACTAAAAACCTGATTTGTATCCAATAACCACATTTGTCCAACGGAGACCCCCAACAAAAAAGGGACTGTTCACTAACAAAGCCCCGATCTATAGAAAGCATAGCGGCCAGATATTCCCATTCACTGTCTTAACGAGCACCATGTCAATCTCGGTTACCGTATATACTCGTGTATAAGCCGACTTTTTCAGCCCAAAAATTGGGCTGAAAAGTCCCCCCTCGGCTTATACACGAGTATATACATGTGTGTGCTGAGTGTGACGGGGACGGGGGCTCTGACTGGGGGCAGGAGGAGGCAGGAGGGGGCTGCAGTGACACCGCGCGGTCACGTGGGCCCGCCTCATTGATATGCACGCATCCCCCTGTCCATCCCCGGCAAGGGGATGCAGTGCATATTGCCGGACACAGCCCCTGGCGGCCCCCGGCAGTGGTATGCATCCCCAAAACCCCCCGCCTAGTACCGGGCCCCCATGCTGCGGCACAGCATACAGTAGTTCATACATTACCATCTCTCCCTGCAGCGCGCGGCTCCTCCATGTCCCAGCCGGCATCTTCCTGTAGTGTCATGTGACTGGCGCGTCACATGACACTACAGCAACAAGCCGGGCGGGAGATGGAGGAAGCGCGCGCTGCAGGAGATGGTAATGTATGAACTACTGTATGCTGTGCCGCAGCATGGGAGCCCGGTACTAGGCGAGGGGGCTGTATACCACTGCCGGGGGCCCTGTATATCACACTGCTGTATAAACCCCCGGGGGCCTGCTGTATAAACCCCCGGGGGCCTGCTGATACCCCCGGGGGCCTGCTGATACCCCCGGAGGCCTGCTGATACCCCCGGAGGCCTGCTGATACCCCCGGGGGCCTGCTGAATACCCCCGGGGGCCTGCTGATACCCCTGGGGCCTGCTGAATACCCCTGGGGGCCTGCTGATACCCCTGGGGCCTGCTGTATACCCCTGGGGGCCTGTTGATACCCCTGGGGCCTGCTGATACCCCTGGGGCCTGCTTATACCCCTGGGGGCCTGCTTATACGCCTGGGGGCCTGCTTATACGCCTGGGGGCCTGCTGATACCCCCGGGGGCCTGCTGATACCCCTGGGGGCCTGCTGATACCCCCGGGGGCCTGCTGATACCCCCGGGGGCCTGCTGATACCCCCGGGGGCCTGCTGATAACCCCGGGGGCCTGCTGATACCCCCGGGGGCCTGCTGATACCCCCGGGGGCCTGCTGTATACCCCCGGGGGCCTGCTGATACCCCTGGGGGCCTGCTGTATACCCCCGGGGGCCTTCTGAATACCCCTGGGGGCCTGCTGATACCCCTGGGGGCCTGCTGTATACCCCTGGGGGCCTGTTGATACCCCTGGGGCCTGCTGATACCCCTGGGGCCTGCTTATACCCCTGGGGGCCTGCTTATACGCCTGGGGGCCTGCTGTATACCACTGGGGGGGCCTGTATACCTCACTGCTGGGGGTTGTATACCTGTGCTGGAGTCCACCCTCGGCTTATACGCGAGTCAATAAGTTTTCCCAGTTTTTGGGGGCAAAAGTATGGGGGTCGGCTTATACACGGGTCGGCTTATACACGAGTATATACGGTAATTACTTGCTGCACCATCTGCACTTTTTTCTCCTGAAATATCCCCCGATGTATTCACCTCCTTTCCCAGACTCGGTGGATGAGGCATGTAGCGGTCAGAAGGCGCCCCGCCACCGGCTATGTCTAGACACTAGCTTATATCTGGAGTCAGGGCCGCGTGCAGATTCCAGGTGCAGGTGTCTACAAGTAATTGCAAGTGTGACTCTTATCAAATGTTCTCAGGCAAGGCTGTCACTTTGCTTTTTCCTCTATTTCTACCTTCCCGGAAGGATTCAGCCAGCATTTTTAACTACTGCACTGCCTGATAAAACACAAAATAAAGAATAAGAGCAGGAGATGCTATTCAGGACAATGGCAGAAAAAAAGAAACCGCTGTAATACTGCTCGCCAAAACTGGGGTCAGACGCCGTCAAGAGAAAGAAGGAAAGAGTCACCATAAAGCATCATGAAAGGCTTCACTCCTGGAAGCACCTGCTCCTCCTTCTATAGATCCAGTTGGTGCAGGTCAAGGGTCCCCAACCTCTGGCTCGCGAGTGCGTGATGTATGGCTCGCCACTCTCTTCCAGCTTGGCGCATAAACACCAGGTCTAGGAGCTGCTATGAAGGCTGTGGTCTCCAGATGGTGACTTTTTTGAGTAGCCCCACATAGAAGAGCAGAACTGGATCGGCGTAAGTTGGGACCCCTGGATCTTGGTCTTCTGCCTCTGTGTGATTTCTGAGAAGCTCTTTCTGTCACTATACTGGTAATGGGGGCTCTGGGTGTCAGTACTGTGAGGAGGGGGGGGGGTAGCTCGATGTGGCTCGCAAACCTCTTTCAGAGCTGGGTGTGGCTCTCAAGTTCAGAAAGGTTGGCGCCCTCTGGTGTAGCTAGGAAGTTACTCTAAGTCAATGTTTGACCCATTAGTAATGTATTCCCATCTCAGCCTTCACTTCTATGGAAACAGCACAGCACCCACTCCTGCCTGATAGGAAATCTATTGCCAGGTCTATTCTACACCATCAGAGAGCAGCATGATGTAGGGGCTGAGACCCTGATGCTAGCGATGTGCCACTTCCTGGTCTGTATGCTGTCATTTTGATGCAATCACTGTTTTCTCTGATCTAGAAATCTTCAAAATGCCGAGCTGTGTATAAGCCCTCCCACACCACTGATTGGCAATTTTCTGCATATGTACAGTGTACACAATACATTGCCACTCTGTAGGGTGGGAAGGAGTTATTCAGAGCAGATAACTATGAGGCACAAGACACCTAGTGCTGTAATAATCTCCTCCTGCTGAATTTATTGAAACGACAGTAAGCAGCCTATTAAGTGACACATAGCTGGAATCAGGCTCTCTTTATTTCCTAGTGCTGTATAGGTCAGCTAAAGCAGAGACACAAGCCTGAGGTAGTTGAATTTTTAATCACTTTTTCTGGTTTTTGTCCTTTGGTATTCATTGATGTTATAAGGCAAACGCTTCAAAATGATGCACGCACTTATTGAATTTTGTGTATAATGCGCTTTGATTTTTAGCTTCTAAGGCCAAGGTCACACAATGAGTATTTAGTGAGTTTTTGACCTCAGTATTTGGTAAGGTAAAACCAGTTTTGGGTGATAAATACAGAAGTGGTGACGTTTCTATTGGTCTTTTCCTCTGATTGCTCCACTCCTGGTTTTGGCTACAAATTCTGAGGTAAAAACTCACCAAATACTCAGAGTGTGCACAAGGCCTTAAGTGTTGAACAATGTGCACAAAGATTGCAGATGTGCATAAAAATCACTCTAGGGATGGCGAGTGAGTGCATGATTACACCAAAAATGGTGTGACTTTATGAAAGGTTGCAATCAAATAAACTGAAAACCTCTGGAAGCCACAAATGAAGCCCACAATGACAAAGAGGGAAAGAAAAGACACCAACAGCTGAACACATAACATCGTACACCTTTAAAACAGCACAAATTAAAAGAAAGAAATAAAAAAAACAGGTGAACAGACAGGCAAACAGAAAAAAAAAAAAAAGATTTAAACGCAATGAAGATTTGTTCCCCTAGTCTTTCAAGATAAATGCCCAGAGGGTACTAGACAGATAGAGAGAGGTAAAGATAGCAAGAGATAGCGAGACAGATAGGGATAGAGAGATAGCGAGAGAGATAGATAGAGATATAGAGATGGAGAGATAGTGAGAGAGATAGAGATATAGAGATAAGCCCCCGTCACACTAGGCGAGATCGCTAGCAAGACTGCTGCTGAGTCACAAATTTGGTGACGCAACAGCGACCTCGCTATGTGTGACACTTAGCAGCGACAAGACCCCTGCTGTGAAATTGCTGGTCGTGTCAGAGTCGCCTGGACCATTTTTTGATCATTGGGGTTCCGCTGGGCAGCATCCATCAGTGTGTTTGATAGGGACAATGACCAACGACCTCAATACTACAGGTCTGAGAAACAGGGTCCCAACGACCTCCATATCATTCCGGATCGTTGTTGCGTCACTGGCGAGATCTGTTTGACATCTCACCAGCGATCCCAACAGCGACGCACCAGCGATCCCTACCAGGTCGTATCGCTGTCGGGATCGCTGGTGCGTCGCCAAGTGTGACAGTACCCATAGAGAGAGAGATAGAGAGATAGCAAGAGATAGAGATACAGAGATAAAGAGATAGAGAGATCGCAAGAGAGATAAAGATATAGATATAGTGAGAGAGAAAGAGATAGCGATAAAGAGATAGCGAGAAAGATAGAGAGACAGCGAGATAGAGATATAAAGAGATAGAGATAGATAACAAGAAACATAGATAGCAATAGAGATAGGGCTGCTGCACTTGGCAGGCCTTGGCGAATAGCTGTTGGCCAAACGATCGGTAGAACCATCATTCAGCCGACAGCCATCTAAAGTGTAGGTGGGGGCTTCGCTCAACCGAAAATCACAGACCCTTGAAGATTTTTGTGACGATGGGAAAATCTGAATTCTTGAAGATTAAACTGTGCCAGCGGCCTGCTCCCCTCTCCCCATACACGCCTACCCAGCCGATCCTTATGGGGGTGTTGGATGAACAGCACTGATCTGACCGCTATTTGATGGCCAGAGCCAGGCCTTGCACTCGATAGGGGAGATGTTGAACCGTGCACACTATTTCACCACAACTACTCTGAGGTCTTACAATACTGCAGGTTCCAGCGCCAATGCTAAAAGCTTGTGATAGAAAGCATGGAAATTGAAATGACAGAGACAAAGTGGCGGATTATTTCATAACGTAAAACAAAAAAATGACATCATTAACAGCAGCTCGCTAAAAATCAATTGAAATCTCAAGTGTGTGCCTGCCAGCGAGGAGGAACTCCACCGGCATCGATTTTCCATCTGCAGAGAGGTCTGGAAATGTCCTAGTATTATGCAGAGAAAGCCGCTTCACAGCCATCAGCTCGGAGCCAGCCAACTGTGCCGTGATGTGTCTGAGAGGTTCTGCCCTCAGCTGCCCCCTCCTTCAGCGTGACCTTCCCATCACAGCGGCTCCCTGCAAAATGTCCCCGTCTCACCAGAAGACGCTCCACCAATTCCAGCAAGCGCCTAATTAGGTCTATAGGAATAGAGGAATAGCAGAGCAGATCTGGGGCACAGGGCATGCCAGACACATCAACAGCGGCTATGCTGCAGAGGGATGTCTACCGCATCCAGCCTCATGTTCTGGAAAACACGGGTAACCTGCTAACACCGGACGAGTCAGGGGCCTCTCTGAGATCATGAAATAATAAAGGAAGACACTAAAGGAAAAGACGAGCGCAAATAGGGTCTCACCTGAAAGTCAGTGATGCTGAATAGCAGAGAGCTCACCTGGCGGGGCTGTGTACCAACAACCACACAAACTCACTCAAAGATGGAGATACTGTGGACCCTCGAATAGCAGAGAGCTCACCTGGCGGGGCTGTGTACCAACAACCACACAAACTCACTCAAAGATGGAGATACTGTGGACCCTCGAATTGCAGAGAGCTCACCTGGCGGGGCTGTGTACCAACAACCACACAAACTCACTCAAAGATGGAGATACTGTGGACCCTCGAATTGCAGAGAGCTCACCTGGCGGGGCTGTGTACCAACAACCACACAAACTCACTCAAAGATGGAGATACTGTGGACCCTCGAATTGCAGAGAGCTCACCTGGCGGGGCTGTGTACCAACAACCACACAAACTCACTCAAAGATGGAGATACTGTGGACCCTCGAATTGCAGAGAGCTCACCTGGCGGGGCTGTGTACCAACAACCACACAAACTCACTCAAAGATGGAGATACTGTGGACCCTCGAATAGCAGAGAGCTCACCTGGCGGGGCTGTGTACCAACAACCACACAAACTCACTCAAAGATGGAGATACTGTGGACCCTCGAATAGCAGAGAGCTCACCTGGCGGGGCTGTGTACCAACAACCACACAAACTCACTCAAAGATGGAGATACTGTGGACCCTCGAATTGCAGAGAGCTCACCTGGCGGGGCTGTGTACCAACAACCACACAAACTCACTCAAAGATGTGATACTGTGGACCCTCGAATTGCAGAGAGCTCACCTGGCGGGGCTGTGTACCAACAACCACACAAACTCACTCAAAGATGTGATACTGTGGACCCTCGAATTGCAGAGAGCTCACCTGGCGGGGCTGTGTACCAACAACCACACAAACTCACTCAAAGATGGAGATACTGTGGACCCTCGAATTGCAGAGAGCTCACCTGGCGGGGCTGTGTACCAACAACCACACAAACTCACTCAAAGATGGAGATACTGTGGACCCTCGAATTGCAGAGAGCTCACCTGGCGGGGCTGTGTACCAACAACCACACAAACTCACTCAAAGATGTGATACTGTGGACCCTCGAATTGCAGAGAGCTCACCTGGCGGGGCTGTGTACCAACAACCACACAAACTCACTCAAAGATGTGATACTGTGGACCCTCGAATTGCAGAGAGCTCACCTGGCGGGGCTGTGTACCAACAACCACACAAACTCACTCAAAGATGGAGATACTGTGGACCCTCGAATTGCAGAGAGCTCACCTGGCGGGGCTGTGTACCAACAACCACACAAACTCACTCAAAGATGGAGATACTGTGGACCCTCGAATTGCAGAGAGCTCACCTGGCGGGGCTGTGTACCAACAACCACACAAACTCACTCAAAGATGGAGATACTGTGGACCCTCGAATTGCAGAGAGCTCACCTGGCGGGGCTGTGTACCAACAACCACACAAACTCACTCAAAGATGTGATACTGTGGACCCTCGAATTGCAGAGAGCTCACCTGGCGGGGCTGTGTACCAACAACCACACAAACTCACTCAAAGATGGAGATACTGTGGACCCTCGAATTGCAGAGAGCTCACCTGGCGGGGCTGTGTACCAACAACCACACAAACTCACTCAAAGATGTGATACTGTGGACCCTCGAATTGCAGAGAGCTCACCTGGCGGGGCTGTGTACCAACAACCACACAAACTCACTCAAAGATGTGATACTGTGGACCCTCGAATTGCAGAGAGCTCACCTGGCGGGGCTGTGTACCAACAACCACACAAACTCACTCAAAGATGGAGATACTGTGGACCCTCGAATTGCAGAGAGCTCACCTGGCGGGGCTGTGTACCAACAACCACACAAACTCACTCAAAGATGTGATACTGTGGACCCTCGAATTGCAGAGAGCTCACCTGGCGGGGCTGTGTACCAACAACCACACAAACTCACTCAAAGATGTGATACTGTGGACCCTCGAATTGCAGGGATAGAAAATAGGAGAGGAAGGGTTATAATCTGAGCTGCCGATGGATGTGAAGAGGACAAGACGGGGAACTATAATCCAGGTAGATTATCAGGTCTATGCATCTCCAAGTATAAACTTCTTCTTTAAGACAGATATTACTATGGAGTGAAATGCGAGAACCAATAAAATACTTGGATTATACTTACCTGGCTTGTGCGCTTCACATCTTGTGCATGGGTAGCACAGATTTTAACCCTTCATCTCCTCTTTTCTATTCTGAAACAATACAAAGAGCAACAGGAATATAAGGGCCACAGTTTATTTAATCAGCCGATATTCATGGACATGTAGATTAGGAATCATACAATGGTGGAGTTGGAAGGGGCCTCCTGGGTCATCTAGACCAACCCCTTGCTCAAAGCAGGATTCACTAAATAATCCAAGACAGATGTCTGTCCAGCCACTAAATCATCCCAGACAGATGCCTGTCCAGCCACTAAATCATCCCAGACAGATGCCTGTCCAGCCACTAAATCATCCCAGACAGATGTCTGTCCAACCACTAAACCATCCCAGACAGATGTCTGTCCAACCACTAAACCATCCCAGAGAAATGTCTGTCCAGCCACTAAATCACCCCAGACAGATGTCTGTCCAGCCACTAAATCATCCCAGACAGATGTCTGTCCAGCCACTAAATCATCCCAGACAGATGTCTGTCCAGCCTCTGTGTGAAGTATAACGTTTTCACCCCGGCACACATCACGTGAAAAAAGGAAAATGGTAGCTGCTTTTCAGGTTTTTTAATCTTCAGTGCAAAGTGTGTAGTTTCCAAAAACCAACGTTTCAGCTCAGGCACGAACCTTCGTCAGGAAGTCAATTGGAAGGCAGAATGAAAAGGGATGAGATTCAATGATGTATAGGATTAATCCTGTCACTTTGGTGCTGTAGTAATCCCAGCCCCTTTGTTATGTTTGGAAACAAATTCTAGGATATACTACCGTGTTTCCCCGAAAATAAGACACTGTCTTATTTTATTTTTTTTGGTCCCAAAGATGGACCATGTCCTATTTTCGGGCTTATATACCATACATCCCACTGCAGCCTCCCATACACACACAACACACACCCATACACACACAACACACACCCATACACACACATACACACCACACACAACACACACACCCATACACACACATACACACCACATACACACCACATACACACCACACACCCATTACACACCCATACACACACACACATACCCATACACACAAACCCATTTATATCGGTCAAGTGTCAAGCGGCTGCAGTTTAGGAGGGGGAGGGGGGGGGTTTGCGAGCGGCCCCTACCTGCGCCGAGCATTGCAGGTCTGCGAGCCGGGGCTGCAGAGGAGAGGAGGGGCGGGAATAGCCAAGGGAAGCAGGAAGCTTCCCTCAGTTAACCTTCTCTCCTCTGACACAGGGTCACAGGGGGCGGCTGTGCGGGGCCCCCTACCCGGTCGGGGCCCTGGTGAACCAGCTGCACCACGGTAGGTCAGTCCGCCCCTGACCCTCACTGTCAAAAAGTTTTTTCTAATGTCTAATCTGTGTCTCTTCCCATTCAGTTTCACCCCATTGCTTCTAGTGTTTCCTTGTGCAAATGAGAACAAAGCTGATCCCTCTACAGTGTGACAGCCCTTGAGGTATTTGTAGACAGCCATTAAGTCTTTTTTAAATCAGGAAAGTTCATGAGAATTCTGAAGTTTTGTGCACATTTTTTTTTTCCCTTGCAGATTTGGTGCAGAATTAAATCTGCAGCATTGCAATTATTGTAGCGTTTTTCCACCCCAAATGCATGAAAATAAACACATGGAAAAAATGCATGGTATTTTTGGTGCATTTTTATACTAGGACATGCACATTTGGTGCACAAATTTATGAAACCAGACACTCAATGTGGGCACATACCCTAAACCACCTTCCCTCAAAATATACAGTGGGCTGCAGATGTCATTTAATAGTGAAAAGTCGCTTGGCTTCGCTAGGAAAATGTCCCTAGACTCAAGGCACCCATACACAATAGACCACAAAGTAGGGATCACTGGACAGTATAATGCACGGGGTCTCAAACACGCGGCCACAAGTGGCACCTGAGGCTTCACTGTGCAGCTTGCAGTACCGCGGACAACACCACAGTCCAGTGCACGGGGCCGCCGCGGTCCGCTCTTTATTATGACTTACCGGTACCATGTACAGACAAGCTCTCCAGCTCATCTTCATCAATAGCCGCCACCGGCCAAAGACCCACAGCGGACATCGGTGCATGACATCACATGCGGGCTTCTGACTGGCCGGTGGCTGGGGGGGCAAGATGGGGCCGGGGGGGGCAGGATGGGGCCGGAGGGAAGGGGGGGGCAGGACGGAGGCAGGGGGCAGGACGGAGGCTCGGTGGTCGGCGCTGTGCGGAGGCTCGGTGGTCGGCACTGTGCGGAGGCAGAGTGGTCGGCGCTGTGCGGAGGCAGAGTGGTCGGCGCTGTGCGGAGGCAGAGTGGTCGGCGCTGTGCGGAGGCAGAGTGGTCGGCGCTGTGCGGAGGCAGAGTGGTCGGCGCAGGACAGTTGGTCGGTGGTCAGCGCAGGACGGAGGCTCGGTGGTCAGCGCAGGACGGAGGCTCGGTGGTCAGCGCAGGACGGAGGCTCGGTGGTCAGCGCAGGGCGGCGGCTCGGTGGTCAGCGCTGTGCGGCGGCTCGGTAGTCAGCGCTGTGCGGCGGCTCGGTAGTCAGCGCTGTGCGGTGGCTCGGTAGTCAGCGCCGTGCGGCGGCTCGGTGGTCAGCGCCGTACGGCGGCTCGGTGGTCAGCGCCGTGGGGCGGCTCGGTGGTCAGCGCCGTGGGGCGGCTCGGTGGTCAGCGCCGTGGGGCGGCAGCTCGGTGGTCAGCGCCGTGGGGCGGCGGCTCGGTGGTCAGCACTGTGCCTCCGCCGCCAACCGCACTCCTCCGTTCCGGCGACATGTTTATTCCAACATGGCGTCTGGGAACTCTCGCCGATCGAAAAGTCTCGTGAAACTTCCCGGACGCCATATTGGATCCAGTCCTCCGGGGGCGGCAACATACTTTGTCCAAGATGGCGTCCGGGAAGTCTTGCAAGACTTTTCAGACGGTGAGAGTTCCCGGACGCCATGTTGGAATAAACATGTCGCCAGAACGGAGGATCGTCTGGAGGCGGCAGCGGCTGGGAGGAAGATGCAGGGCCGGTGGTAAGTATGGCCGAAGAAGAAGGGGTGTGTGTGGGGGTGTGTGTGTGTGTGTGTGTATGTGTGTGTCGGCCATATTGGAACACCCAGAGAGGGTGTAGAGGCTACTTCAGCCAGGATGTGACGTACCATGCCGTTACATCCTGACGGAAGTAGTCTTAGGGTTTTATTATAATAGATATGTGAACCAGGACAGGGCATTACCATAATATGGGGACATTACTGCAATATGGGGACCAGTATGGGGGACATTACAACAATATGGGGAACAGGATGAGGACATTACTGATATATGGGGACCAAAATGGGAGCATTTATTACCACAACATGGAGACCAGGATGGGGGACATTACTAAAATATGGGACCAGTATGGGGGACATTACTACAACATGGGAACCAGTATGGGGATATTTATTACCACAATATGATGAGTGTATTACCACAAAATGGGGATCAGTATGGAGCACATTACTACAATATGGGAACCAGTATGGGGGATATTACTACAATATGGGGACCAGTATGGGGGATATTACTACAATATGGGGACCAGTATGGGGGATATTACTACAATATGGGGACCAGTATGGGGGATATTACTACAATATGGGGACCAGTATGGGGGATATTACTACAATATGGGGACCAGTATGGGGGATATTACTACAATATGGGGACCAGTATGAAGACATTACTACAATACGAGGACCAGGATGGGTGCATTTATTGCCACAAGATGGGGACCAATCTTGGGACATTATGACAATATGGGGACCAGTCCCCATATTATGGTTATGTCTCCCATACTAGTCCCCATATTGTAGTAATGTCCCCATGCGGTCCTCCAAATAAACATTTTATCCATGTGAGGCTCACATACCAACAGAGTTTGAGACCCCAGGTCTAATGTGCATGGCGGTCCGTAAGACTCTCCCACCACAGATGATGCCAGGGGAGAGGGAGATCTGGCAGGGGCCGTTTCATAAAGGACACAGGAGGGCTCAGGTGAGATGAACGGTCCTGTATATGGGGAGTCAGGAGAGACCGATGTTGGGTGATCCATGGTTTGGCCATCACTGCAGCCAGTTAAAGTGTATGGGGGCTTTACAGGTATATTGAATAAGAACTGTGCACAATTGAAACACATTTACCATCTGGGGCACCTTCTATTCAGCAAAGAATTTCACTCAGATCCCCAACAATGACAAAGTGTGAGAAAAGGGAGCAAGGCTACAGCAGAGAAAGAAAAGCTGACACTTCTTTGCAAGGAAAAGCGGTGGTGCGTTACGCCCAGGGCTATCTGTCTACACATGGAGTGGGCTTTGATCAAATCTCAGGGATCCCTGTGATGCGATCTGCGGGTGGCTCCCCCCTATCTCAAACCTTCAATACCACTTATCAGTATAGATTGTGGGATACGAGAAGTTAAACTGTGGAGATCAGAGGATTGTCTGATCTCCTGACGTTAGAGCGTGGGCGTACAGCCGCTGGGCACTGATTGCGTAGGCATTATGCAACAAGAATGGCACAAATGCTCATTATCATGTGATGACTGAAAGCCTGACATGATGAGAGGTTATCCTTAGACTAGGCCATCAATATCATTATAAATATTACTATACATATACTTATAATTGTTGGAGGCCACATTTCCCACAAATGGTAACATTTGTCTGTCAGCAATGCCACAAGTGGCAGCCAATTGTAGAGCAGCAGTTATAAACCCATAGAACATACCGATGTATCTCAATGAATTAGAATGTCATCAAAAAGATAATTCAATAATGCAACATAAAAAGAGAAATGCACATATTCTACACACACACACACACACACACACACACACACACACACAACACACGCAGAGACACACACTCTGACACACTCTGACACACTCTGACACACTCTGACACACACTGACACACTGACACACACTGACACACTGACACACTCTGACACACTCTGACACACTGACACACACTGACACACTGACACACTCTGACACACTCTGACACACACTGACACACTGACACACACTGACACACTGACACACTCTGACACACTCTGACACACTCTGACACACACTGACACACTCTGACACACTCTGACACACACTGACACACTGACACACTCTGACACACTGACACACACACAGAGAGACAGAGACAGACAGAGAGACAGACAGAGAGACAGACAGAGAGACAGACAGAGAGAGAGTCATTACAAACAGAGTGATCTATTTGCAGTGTTTATTTCTGTTAATGTTGATGATTATGGCTTACAGCCAATAACAACCCAAAGGTCATTATCTCAGAAAATTAAAGCAGGGAGGATAAAGGGTCCAAGAGATAAAATATGACCTAAATAGATATCAGAGGCTTCACCTTGTGTGGTTGTGAGAGTCACAACCACTATAAAAGCCGATCACGGCTGCTGCAGCGTGGTTTTTAACCCTTCATTCTCTCTAGTCTATATGCACCACGCTGGGGACTGCAGCAGGTGTAATATGCTTTTATAGTGTTGACGAAATTACCATTTTTGTGTTCTGTAGCCATCTTGTCATTTATATATTCTGTAGCTATCGTGTCTGTATTTCTATTCTCATGTTGTACTGGCCTTCGCCTATGAGATGTCCAAATGTGGACCCAAGCAGAGTTGACATTCCTTCTGATACTCCTTTTCTATCTGGTTTCCTGACCATTGTTATTTTATCAAGGACAAAATGACTCAAAAGAATGTCCACATTTTAGCCAGATTGCAAATTCCTGTTTGTGTGGTTTGACAAGTTACATTTATCTATGTTAACCTATAATTATCCTAAAAATCCCCCACATTGTATAATTTTTTTATATCTTTGGAGCACTATAGAAGATCTCTGTTACAATAAAGTGTATGACTCTCTCTTGTAAAGACCTGCAGTCTGTGTCTTCTGTATTGAGCGTCTCCACAAGATGAAGTAAACCGATGCCGATCCCAAACACATCAGTGCTACCTGGGTGGGAGGAATCTCTCCTCTGACAATAGTGGTTGTGACTCTCACAACCACACAAGGTGAAGCCTCTGATATCTATATAGGCAATATTTCATCTCTCAGACCCTTCATCCTCCCTACTTTAATTTCTTGAGATAATGACTTGGGTTTTCATTGACTGTAAGCTATAATCATCAACATTTACAGAAATAAACACCTGAAATAGATCACTCTGTTATGACTCTATATAATGTGTTTCACTTTATGTATTGAATTACTGAAAAAAAAAATTTTGGGATGTTTTTCTAATTCATTGAGATGAACCTGTATATAAGGGAATCTGTCAGCAGTTTTTGCAGTGCAATCTGAGGAAAGCATAATGTAGGGGCTGAGAGCCTGATTCCACTAATCTGTCACGGTCTGCCTGTTGCAGTCCAAATAAAATCAGTGTTTTATGAGCACGAGATTATCACTATAGGACCAGGTGTCTCATGCCATGTGTATGCCTTACTCTGTATAATCCTGCCTTCACTGATTGTCAGCTTTCTGCCTATGCACAGTGTACCTAGAAAGCTGCTAATCAGTGGTGGGGGTGGGGTTATACAGGGCTTGGCATTCAGAGGAGTGGTAGCTCTGCAGAGAAAAAGATTATCAAAATAATCCTTTGCAGATTGCTTGAATCAGGGACTCTGTCCCTACATTAGGATGCTCTCAGATTACATAACACAAACCTGCTGACAGATTCCCTTTAACCCTTGTAGATGAAAAAAAAATAAGAGAGGAAAATCAGCAGGAATAAAAAGGAGTGTAAAATACGAGTGTGAAAAATGGCTGACATTATCACGTCAGCAAACTATAGTACAAGAATGATAGTAATTACATTAGGGTTTCTGCTATTTTGACCGAATCCCAGGAATGGTAGAAGACGCACTCAACATAGCCGCAGCTCCGGAGATGTGAATGTAATGAGAAGAGGAGGACGGGGAATTAGCATGCGGAGAGGGTTATACTGGAGTCTGAAAAACAATAGGAAGGAGATTCAGATAAAGGGGACAGTAGAATGAATGTCTCTCCTGAGGACCATGAGCCTGTAAGTCCTACTGCTGTAGGGCAGTCAGCCATATATCGTCATAGAAGGAAAATTAAATAGCGGCTACTTAATATGGAGGAAAATAAAAACATTTTCCATAATAATCCTTGATCCTCTGCCGACATCTAATAATCCAAGGGGTTTATACCACACCTATAATCTGCTAGCCATATTCCGAGAGTTTAGGGTAACATGGTGCACACGCGGCTGCAGAAAGCCTCCCTGACCGCCAGACAGGCAAGAGGCATATAAACCAGTAACACTGTAGGATCTTCTCCTCTTCCATGATGTGGACACGGCCTTTTAGTGGCAGTTTGCAGGAAATACTGCGTTCAGTTTCCCGTTTAGACTCCAGGAAAAAAACATAGAAAGTGAACTGTAGCCATCTGCAGGAACCTGCTCATCTCCCATCACTGCCGCTCTCTGGCGCATTACGATGAGTTAGAGGTATAGCATCAAGCTCAACCAATAATTAAGTGCTCAAGGGAATTAGACTACTTTCTAATAGTATAACGTTTTCACCCTGGCACACATCACATGAAAAAAGAAAAAGGAAAATGGTTGTTGCTTTTCAGTTTTTTTATTTTTCAGTGCAAAGTGTGTAGTTTTCAAAAACCAACGTTTCGGCTCAGGCACGAGCCTTCGTCAGGAAGACAATTAGAAGGCAGAACGAAGAGGGATGAGATACAATGATGGTATAGGATGAATCCTGCGACAGCTTCCGGGGTCAAGCCAGGACCCCGGGCTGTCACATGAGCACCGGAGATCCAGCAATATTATCACGGCATCTCCGCTCCGATGCAGGCGGGAAACAGCACGCTCCTCGCCGTGGCACCTTTGGATCCCACTGTCGGTGATTGACAGCAGGGTTCAAAGGGTTAACATTACCGATCGGATCACGGATCCGATCGGTGCTGTTAGTCCGACATCTCAGCTGATGAGATCAGCTGAGATGTCGGGTGTTTGATGTGAGCTTCGCGCCGGAGCTCACATCAAACCCCGGGACACGGCCCATGACGTTGTATAACGTCATGGGTCGTGAAGGGTTAAACAGGGAACTCTACGGAGATAAAAAAAATGTTGTACTGTCCCTGCACTCCTATATGATGAAACAGAGCTGGGCAATACAGTTCTAGGATCTATAGATCGCTTATAATCAATAAAATCATATCTGCTCCTCAGCTCTCATCCCTCCCTTTGCTGCAGCATGAGGCTGAATTTCTCTGTCCCCAGAGAGCAGGTGGTGTGTCGGGGGCGTGGCCCCTGGAAGCTTCAGGATCATCTTACATTCCTGCCCCCTCATATTTCTGTATGAACAGGGGTGTGGCAGGGGGAGTGACCACCGACCCAATGGTCACACTACAATCCAGCCCCTGATATACATCCTATGTAATGAAAAAACAGGGCTATTCTCCCTTCAAATAGCAATCATGTCACTAAGAAGACATAAATACACCCTATGATCGTTTGTTGTGCAATGATATAATGGTGCATAATGTGTACTGTCATGTATCAGGCCAGGTGCAGAGGCAAAGCACTACATTGATTGATTCAGCACTGCCATGACCTCCCCTCCCCCATATCACCTTGATAACTTCCTGTCCCCTAAAACATTAGCACTATGCATGATTGAATTTCTCTGTCCCCAAAGGGAGGGGGTGGGTGCTAAGGAGCAGATATGATTTTATTGATTTGTAAGCATCTAAACAACCTAGAACTGTAGTGTCTAGCTCAGCTTCATCATCTAGGAGGGCAGGAAAATAACAAAAATTGTTTATCTCCCCAGAGTTCCCCTTAAAATAACTTGTGCCTCCCATCAATAGGCTGGGGAAACCAATTCAAGGTGTGCACACCACCCCTTTAAGATAAGGGGACGTGCGCGTGGGCACACCCTAAGCTACAAACCAGGAACAACAGCAAGACACGCACAGGGCCTGGGACCTAGGGACTTCGGCAGCAGCCGGGGGCTGAAACACACAAGGCCGGTCGCGAAGGAGAACTGAATCTGTGCAGCACGCGGGCGGCAATTCAAAAAAACAAGGGACCGAGTAAGTGGCCAAAGAGTGGGGTTTTTGTGAACAATCAAAGAGACGTGTGGGATGGTTGTTCACATATCGCCACCCTAGGGTGTGGTCCAGCAAGTAAAATGAAGGTCTCTGGATTCACTCAAGTGTGCGGTGTCAGAAAGAGCTGAACTTTTTTTCCTGAGCGGGCGAACTCCGCAGTTGTATGGATTGTTTAGTGTCATTTGTTTTTCTTTATACAGGAAAAGCTGTGGTAGATTTATTGTTCTGGTTTATGAAGTCTCTATAAACCAGTGGAAGATATAAACAAAGAATTTCTGTCTACTTCATTGAACGGCCAAGTGAGAGGATCTACTACAGTGTAGTGTATGTCCCAAGAAAAGGGGGCATGGTCTGTAAAATGGAAGGAGATTTACAAACCGGACTGCCACCCTACCGTAGTTCCCTTTTCATGGTTTACCCTCTGCTACAGATACAATGGGCCTTGTAAAAAGACTGAGTGATGCCAATTTCTGTCACTACAGATCAGCGTTACTGAAGTTTTGGGCCCCCTGTATGTGATACAACTACTGGATCTGGGTGCACTATATAGTGCCTTTATAATTAGGCTTTTATAAGTAGAAATCCCATCAGGCTGAGAGAAAAAGCAATAGGAAAATAAAGGAGGAATGTGTTTTCTTATATGAAACCTTAATATTCTATTGATTCGGCTGAAGACAACCACCATGGCAGCCTTTACCATGCAGGTCTATTTCCCCTCAGACTGTATTTGGCCTATACATATCCATTAGAAAGCCGGCATCTCTTACTCCTGCATTTCTGCCTTTGAGTTAGGTTCTGTATTCACTGCAAATCTGGCATTTTATTAATGAGCCAAGAACCTGAGCATTGGCCGGTGGTCACCAACTGGAGTCTTATTCAGTTGAACATATGCATGAATGAAAAAAAATATGGTCTATGTGCCGATATATCCATTTAACAGGTTACTTTTCTTTTTAGCTCAAAAATGTTCATCCTCCAGTATTGCTGTATCTGCTCCCGCAGCGCACCATGCCCAATCAGCTCTTGATTTAGTGTCACTTCCTTCGCTCTCCTCCTGACATTTATATGCAGATGGCGTCCTTTACCGCTCGATGATTTAAAATCCAGCCCAGTCACTAATGCTCATGTTTCATTCAATAAATCACATCGAAATTAAAATATCCTTTAGGCAGCCTTCCAACCATCAAATATTCCCTAAAATGCAAGAGGCAATTTTCCCAATTAGATAGAAGAGATATTTGGAGGCGGCACACCCCTGACCACCGCTCCCCCATCCTACCACTTAAACTTTACCAGGTTCTTAAGGGATGTCGTGTGGAATGATTTAAGTGATGACGGGCCAAACCGGACCTCGCGAAGAAGGATGCTTCATAATTTATAACCCAACATCGGAGATATACATGCACCGCAGATTTCAATTTTGAAGTTACGCCGAGCCTCCGGTTTACAAGGGGAATACTTGCCTGGAGAATTTATTGACCTTCTATACTTGGCTGACCCAGAACTCATTTTCTGAATCCACAAGTCTTCCAAAATGACTTCCAATCTATTTTGTGACTCTCAGTGGGTGAGACTGTTATTGTAGTTGACTCTCCGATCTATCATTCTGTGTGCCCTCTCTTGTCCCAGCAGTCCATCTGTATTACACGCTGGCGCGGGGGCACGGCACCATATTATAAATGGTTAATTTTTACCATCTTGTAATCTGCGAAACTACCTAAGAGTAAATGCATTAACAGCTCAAATGGGATTTTGGGGCTTTTGGAGAAACAGAAAGGAAAAGTTAATCACAAAAAGGAACATTAAGGTCCTTGCGCTGAAATAACTTAAACAGTCAGAGCAGCTCGCTGGAAAAACAAGTCTAACAAACTGCTTAGCCGGGGACTAGTTCTGTCCAAAGGGCTAGGAATAAAGCTCTCCATATTTGAGAAACACAAACTTTAAAATAGGTTACATACAGAATAGGAGGTCCGGAAACCTTTCATAGAGATACTAAAGTTAAAGAAAATAAACAAAAATATATACATGCCGGGATAATATATTATAATAATATATATATATATATATATATATTAGACACATATAGGGCTCACGCTGTGATAAAGATTTAAGATGTTATGGGAAAAATGGAAATGAATTAATTTATTTTTATCAATTAACAAAATGAATGAACAAAAGAGGAATCTAAATCTAATGGTGGGTTTACACGTCGCGATATCGTAGTACAATTTCAATGAAAAGTCACCTGGTTCGCTCGTTGGAGCCGATATCGTTCCTGCATTGTATGGTGTGAACGCCCAATACGATGCAGGAACGATGTCAATTCGATATCGGGGATTGAATGACCGTGCTATTCAATGCTCCGATATTGAAGGGAGATTGGAGACGATCGTGCTGTGTAAACGCCCAACTCCGATTCCAATCCAGATTGTTTTGGTCGTTCCCGGAAGTCCCGGAGGCGTTGCTAATGTGTAATTTGTTAAGCCGCCCACCTCCAATGATTGGTGGCTAGGTAGTGTATTCGGATTGGCTGAGCGTTGCGAAGCCGCCATTTTTTTTTTTTTTAAAAGCAGTTTAGTATTGTGATGTGCGCTGCATTCCTGATTAGTTGATGGAGCAGCGCAAACGTGCCAACCAGAAAGTATGCCAACACCATTCCACATCTTCTGTACTGCTCGTGCAAATAGTTGTTGGACCTTCTCACGACGAATGTACCATGTAATGTCCGCATTTTTTTAATGTATTGTCGCCCCCATGTTTGCAATGTGAATCTAATTCAAAGGAACATTATCCAAACAGTACTTTGCATCTCACACCTCCCTCCAGATATCTATCATGTGTCAAACTATACTGATGCTGTGTGCGACGCAAATGCGTTGTGCCGGGCAGATTTCCCGACCGCTGAGCGTGCTCTGGTCTCTGCAAGTATGTGTGCGACGCCTTTGCGGAGTGCTAAATTATGGGCCGCTCCCGCAATTTGCGTCGTGACGTCATGACGTTGGCTTTCAGCAGGCCAACCCTTTAGAGGTGGAGTGAAGTCCCAGTAGTCAAAATGGCGGTGGAACAGCGCACTGTAGCCTGGGGCGAGCCAGAGCTGCTAATTTTGTTTGATTTATTAGACCAGCAAGATTACTGGTGTGTTCAACCACACCAGCACCCCAGGCTGCATAAAAAAAGAATTGTGCGCAAGATACAAAGGGCATTGATGCGGGACCTACATGTTGAGCGAAGCTACAAGCAAATCGTGAAAAAGATAGCTGACATGAAACATAGGGCAAGGGACCGCATTGCCGCCATCCGGGAACAGATCCAGACTTTGCGTGGTATTATGTCATGATACATAGTAACATGTGTCATCATTACACACTATAGCATACTACACACAACACAGAAGCAAACATCTATTGTCTCCGACAACAATGAGTCCTACTCAAGCTCTTCCAATATTTGGGTACCAAGACATAAGCAATATTGCTGTTGCGTGTTATTAAGTAAGCAATAGTGTGTTAACCAACTAAAGTAACCATAACTATGACCAGTATGTTGGAATGTCCACATAACTTAAAGCCAACTCCACACACACATATCTGAGTCCAATATCTGAACATATCTCTGGTTGCATTGAAATCCTGGATACATTGCTCCATGTTGTCGACAGCCCCAAAATGGAGCAATGTGTCCATGATTTCACTTCAAACAGAGATCTGTTCACATATTGGACTCCGAAATCTGTGTGTGTGAAGTGGCCTTTATTGTGTAATGTTACAAAATTCAGACCAGTACATACACCAGCAGACACACTATAATGTCATAATGGACGTAAGGCCATCATGTATGTAACAGGTAATTTAGACACCAAAGGGTAGTAGGCAGACACTACACTATGTTTAAAGTTTTTAAAAAGTTTGTAACAAATGCTACCTTCAAAATACACAGATGACGAAGATGAGGCAGACCAGCCTCCAGCGGCAGCACCAGCAGAAGGACCGCACAGGTCACCCGAGCACTCACCTGCACCCTCCAGATCCCCACTTACCATTCCCTCCAGGGGAACATTGTCCCCAGCCTCGCCATCATCTGCACTTGGATCTCCACATCGGTCACTAGCACCATCACCCAGAGCATATCTTGAAGAGTCACCGGGCCAAGCTCCTGCATACTCCCCTGGGTCAGCGGAACAACCTGGAAATCTGGGAGTGTGTCTGCCCTCTGTTTCGGGTGATCAGGACACACCCCATGGCCAATCGGCCTTACACGCAATAATGGAGGCATATGGAGCTGGCCAGCCACACTCAAGTGACGAACATGGCAGTGCTTCAGGTACTTGTGAATTGATTGCTGCCCTTTTTTGGTTGCCTAAAGTAAATAGGACTGTATGTGATGGCCACTTTACACACACAAAGTTATTTGTCAAACTTCTGAACAAATTACTGTTTGCAGGGAAATCCACACATTCTTCCATTTTTACCCAGCCACAAAATTGATCTATGTCTCCATGTTTTTTAGGCAAACACTTAAAGTTGGTCAGAAGTAGGACACCGAACTTTTAGTGTGTAGAGTGTCCCTTAAACCCAACATGCTAGTAATTAAGTTTTTTGTTTATTGAAAACCACTAGGCCCAACAGCTGATGAATCACCATCGAGCTTTCGCCAAGCACCCTCCTCTGTCAATGCCTCCCCTCCTGTAGTTGGTAAGTTTTTTGGACCGAAACACTTGTAAAGTTGTTGTCAAGTTTTTGTTTTTTTTTGGAGGGCCAATGATGTTTCTCTTTTCACAATGTAGGTGAAATATCTTTCCGGGACCTAATTCCGGCCTTCCAAGAGGCTCTGGGGAAGCTACGTGAGGCAACGACGCAGCTGGAGGTGCTGGGTGCCATGTTGCACCAGTTTGTCAGCCAAAATTCTAGTCCTGGCCCTGTTGGCCCCCATTAAGTTTTTGCCTTCCTACCTAACTTCAAAGTTGGAATTGGAGTTGTGTCATGTTGACATACTTTTTTTGGGTAATTGTTACCTTTTTAAAAGGTCAAGTTTGACCGTAAAATGTTGTGGAATGTTTCCGCATTACGCCCTTGTTGATATGTTTGGACACATTTGCACTTTAGGACCAATGTTTGGCCATGGTCCATTTTACTATGTTATGTTTTTGATACCAGGTTTTAACAAAAACATGTGTGACTTGCATTTTTTAGCAAGCCGCTAAATACAAAAACCCAAATTTACAAAAAAATGTGTGCGTTTTCATTGCCAAACATAACTACACCTCCAAAAAAAAAAAAAGGAGAGGTCAAATATGCAACGTAAAAAAAAAAAGTCCATCAGTTCATTTGGGCAGAAAGCACACTTTACAGACACAGATATCTGAATACAATATGTAAACAGATCTATGTTTCCATTTAAATAATGCAGCGGTTCACAAATGCAGTCCGCAAGGCACAACAACAGTGGCGGTTTTCATGATTTCCTTAAGGGCCTGTCACACGCGTCAATGTCGTCAGTGAGATGATCGCTGACGACATTGACGGCTGATCGCTGGTGAGCTGTCACACAGGCAGACTCACCATCGATCAATTGACCAGAGACATCATGGAAACGATTTAAATATCGTTTACACGATGTCCTGCTCCCGCTGCCAGCCTGCTGGAAGCGGGAGCAGCCTGGTCTCCAAGGTACACTGCGGGTATCTAGGCAGCACACGCTGCCTAGATACCTGACGTATACCTTAGTTACCAGCCTCCTCCGCTCACCCGGTGAGTGGAGGAGGCTGTTAACTAAGGTACACGTCGGGTATCTAGGCAGCGCGCGCTGCATAGATACCCGCAGTGTACCTTGGATAGCAGCTACCAGCGCTTGGGAGAGGCGCTGGGAGCTGGAATATCGCTACTCCCGGTGTCACACGCAGCGATGCTGCGTGTCCACCGGGCCACAATGGCCAGAGCTGGTTCTGAAACCTGCCGATCATCAACCAGCGATTTATCGCTGGTTGATTCAGTATGTCACACGCGTAAATATCGCTGCAACGTCACGTGCAGCCGATATCGTGCAGGCGATATTGACGCGTGTGACAGGCCCTTTCGAAATTGTAATCACCACCAGTGCAGGTGATTCAATTTTCACCTGTGTAATCCTAATGAAATCGTGAAAAGCTGCACTGTTGGTGTGCCTTGAGGACTGGAGTTTGTAAACTCAAAAAGAATGGCTAAAGTTTCAAATTTTGGGGCTTTGTCCAACAGTGAGCAATTTAGCAATGATTTCAATGCAAACAGAGATCATTTCAGATCTTCAACTCAGATGTCTTTGTGTGTAAAGTGGCCTTAAGTAAGCCAAAAAAGAGGACACAGGGCACACAACTTTTTGGGATTGTTGAACACTCTATGAGTCCCGCACCACATAGACAATGGGACATTCTGGGTAGGGCAAAGTAACGTTCACTTTACACACAGAAAGTGATTTGTAAAAATCAGTGTAAAATGGATTCTTACACTGAAATAATGTAGACATTGCTCAATTTAACCCACGCCTCAAAACATAACAATGTTTACATGATTTCTGTGAAAGACAAAATGTGGACACTCAATTTGGCAGTGTGTGTGTGTGTGTGTGTGTGTGTGTGTGTGCGTGTGTGTGTGTGTGTGTGTGTGTGTGTGTATAAAGTGCCCTTAACACACAATTACATTTTCCATTATTTAAACATTCATTTTTTAATATACTTGGATTGTCTGTAAAAAGCTGTGTAGGACATTATGGAGCTGTGAACATACTTGCACATGCTTCATAACTGTTACCTATTCTCATAAGAAATCAAACAGTATTTTGATAAGTAAATTTATTGTTTATCCCAAAAAATAAAACAAATGTAGGTTGACTTCACCTTTGGGATAAAGCAAATTGGAGTAAAACCAAAAAAACTATATGGTCCATCAAATAAATCACAGGTTCTGGTAGCGTCCCCAATAAGGATCATACTCTTCGGCAGGATTGGCATTGCCAGACTCACCCTGTTCCCTTGCAGGAACAGGGTATGTTATGTGCCGAGGGAAAGATGTCAAAGGGACCCTCGGCACACCATGAATATGTCCAGGCCCTAACATAGTCAGTTGCGGCCGATGATGGAACACTGACGGGGCCTGTAGCTGCTGGGTGGGCAGGGTGGTCTGGGTGGGCTGGGGGGGGCTGCGGTGGGGGGTGGGCTCCAACAACACTGTCTCCCCGGTCAGTGTTCCATTTCTCGACGCCTCCAGGGCCAGAGTGATGATCCTCTCAAGATGACTTTTTTCTGGCCGGGCCAGCTCAGACACCCGTTCACTGACCATAAGCCCAATCCCAGTCCAAGGTACACGTTCAAGGTTGAGCAGCACCCGCTTGGCCCAGTCACCCAGCTGGGTAGAAGGGGGAGCATGTCTTCGGCGTGACCTGTACCCCTCCCTGGGCGGCGGGTGCTGCCTGGTGGGACCGGGATCAGGCTCCACCCCAGATGTAGTGGGGTGCTCCTCCAGAACGGGTGCCTCTTCTTGGCTTGGCCCGGCGCCTTGAGAGTCCTGTAAATATGAAGGAACAAAAAACAAAGAATAATGAAAAACTCAAATCATCTATGCTGTTTACATGCAAAATACCTTAGGGTGGGTTTACACACAACAATTTATCTGTTCAATATCTGAACCAATCTCTGGTAGCAGTGAAATCATGGATACATTGGTCCATTTTGTGGCTGTGTACAACATTGAGCAATGTATCCATGATTTAACTGCAAACAGAGATTGGTTCTGATATTGAACAGATAAATTGTTGTGTCTAAATCCAGCAGTAAACCACTAACCATGCAATGTAATCAATGATAACATTCAAATTAAAACATTTATACACCTTGAAAATGTACAAAACACACCCTGCTTACTCTACTTACAGAAGTAAGCAGCATGTTTCCGCATATGTGCTGACCCAAGAAAATGAGCTTGTGTCACTTTTAGAATGGAATAAAAACGTCCTTGAGCCAAAGGTGCAGGATGAAAAATAAACCGAAGATAGTTTAAAAAAGTGCCAACCAACACCAGTGTCTACAACCACCGTTGGATAGAGACAGAAACCAGAAGATCAAACACATACCTCTTGTGGCGGATCCGAAACTTGGGGAGTGGCGCTCGAATTTTGTGCAAAGGACCTGCTGCACAGTGTACGGGGAGGCTCATGCTGGTCCTTGAGGAAATGGAGGAGGTTAAAGTACCACAAACGTGGCACATAAACCTCCCCCGTTCCACTCCCGGACCGCATGGATTTGTTGACCTCCTTCACCTCCTTTTGGTACACTGTGCGCAGGTTAGCTATTTTCTTTTGCACAAAATTCAAATCAACACTCAGCTCTGGGTTGTGCTGCTGGCAGAGTGAGATTAGCTGGTCATACGCCACTCTCCGCGCCGTATTGTTCTTATATTCCGGCGATCTGACCCGCCACAAGCACTCCAGCTCCTGGTATTTCGCTATGAAGGCCTGGATATATTCATGGTTGTCTGTCATCTGTGAAAGGAGAAAAAAAAACCGTCAACACACATATGGATGGTTCATTTCCTTTCATGCGTTTGCATGTGGCTCAATGTGTGCCTGTAAAAATATTCAGACATTGGCATTCATGCGTCAAAATTTATCAAACAAAAACCTATTGTTTTTGACAAGAAGGGCATTAAGCAACATAGGAAAACAGTATGTATGTATGCCACTCCGTTGCAATGGATGGAAGGGCAACTTTCAGAGCTTGCGGGTCAACAACCAACCAAAAAAAAATAAAATAACGTCACGGAGGAGCTAACTATCTCCTCCTGTACGCAAAGGCCTGATTTTTGTGCCTAATACCAAAATAAACATGTAAATGTGCAAAGCTAAGATGCATGTTAAATGCAAAAATAATTTAAATTAAATTGACAAAAAAATGAGCAGGGTTCAGAAACATTTTAAAACACACAAAATCCAAACCTAAAAATAAAAAAAAAAAAAAAAAAAAAAAAACAGCTTTGGAACGTAGGCACATGTATGTGTTTGAAAATCCAATCCGAGACACTTTTGGCTACAGTGTGTGACGAACACATATACAGCAAGATGTGGACATGCTTCAAAAGGTCAAAGCAAAATATGTATCGTATGGGCATTTTACACACACAAAAAACTCGGTGAAACTTCAGAGCAACTTGATGGCTGCAGTGAAATCAGGGAGACATTGCTCCATTGTAGACATTAACAAAAGTTAAAAATGTGACCATCATTTGCAAGCAAAAAGCAACTTGCTCATACCTTTCCAAGATAACTTCTTGAATGTAAAGTGGCCATGAGTAACATAATTTGGGCATCTCTGCAAATTTTAAAAAATTCAAAACACTGATAAAGGCTTAAAAAACACACTAGAATTCAAATCCTACATGTCAAATAAGCAAAAAAAAACCATGACGTTCAAGAGTCGCCAATACATACCGTCAATCCTGCTATGTGAGAAGAGGGGACGCTACCACGGAATATATACATGTGTTGGTGTTGGGATGATGGAAAAGTCGTTTTTATACGACACACAGTCAATTGAAAACGTTAATTAGCTGCCCAATCCCCAACGTTGGGCGTTGGCACTCCAGACGCAGTACCATTGGACGACGCAAGTGTGTTGCCTAATTACTTGGTGTTTGGGCCTTCATAAACCGCACACAGCTGAACGCAATTAGGTTTTCTGCCCAGCGCCATTGAGGTAAGTAATGTTCCTGATTGTAGTTTAGACTTGTAAAATTTGGCATAGTTAATGCGTTTAGTACGAATAGCCCTGCATGTACAATTGTGACTAGCTAGCATTAGTATCATGTATAAGCTGTGCAAAGTGTGCACATGTAGTTGACGTTGTGTAAATTTTATTAATAAATCCGAGGTGCTGTGTGCTTGGGGGAGTTGCCTTGTCATGCAGGACTTGGCAGGTTATATGTCCTCAAAAACACTGTGATGATGAGTGAACTATAACAGCATAATAGTGTTTGCACACAGTTACACACAGTTGTTATATGTGTTATGCTGCACATGTTTGAGTTGGAGATTCCTACATGTGTGTACTTATTTTCAAACGTAATATGCGTTTAATTAAGGTTTAACTATTGAAAGATGTGGGCAATGTTGCCTCTTGTGCTGTCTGAGGTGGATATGGGGCTTACAATTAGTGTAGGGGGGGGCTGAGCTTAAACCAATACATAGGCCCAAAGTGTCCAAACATTTAGGGACTTTGGACATTTCAGGTCTTTGCTCCTGGATATGCTGGCCACACAGCACACCAGGATTAATATTCTTTGTGTGTGTACATGGATGCTGGATGGTTTGAAACATGGTATGCTTATTGAGTGTGGTTTTATGGTTTTTTTAAGGCCACTTCACACACACAGATATATTGAGTCGAATATTTGACCACATTTCTGGTTGCAGTGAAATTATGGATACATTGCTCCCTTTTTGGCCCAGCAAAACAAAGCAAAAGTGTATCCATGATTTCACTGCAACCAGAAATGTGTTCAGATATTGGACTCAGATAGCTATGTGTGTGAAGTGGCCTTTACTTCTTTGCAAGCATGTTTGAAGTGGGTTTTATTTGTATTGACGATTTTGATTTTCAAAATGCGTCAGCAATTTACCCCATTAACAGTCTAAAAAAGCTTTTTTGGAAATTACTTTGTTTTAATCCTTAATGTACATGGCGTTACTTGCCACTTACTGCACTTGGCATATTGCCATAGTCCAAAAATGCTTTGTAACAAATACATTCACACACACATGAGCCCTGTCACTTCCAATTGTAATGTGTTTGAAAAAACCTTGAAAACCAGACACACAGGCTATTGTCCTCATTAAAACTGTGCTACTATGTCTGGCTGTAACCAAGACATGTTTTTTTTAAATTCAATACTATATGTGAGTCGGGCAAACAAAATTCCACCGCTACAAAATTAAATGTGGTTTGCCATCAGAACCCATCAATAAATTACATGGTTTCATGCTGTACTCTTTGGTGCTGCTGTGTGGGTGACATTGGAGTGTTCGTAATATTATTTTTTGATTAATATGTTCAATGTGTTAACATTTTTCTATTTTACTCTCTTCCAGATTACTGCTAACACTGTTTTGCCAAGATGCATCATTCCTTAATGGGAGTAGTGGCTTTGTCCATGGTTGAGGATGCCTTGTTGACAGATGAGAGGAATGAGAGACTGCGGAACCGGAGACGACGGCGTGTGTGGTCTCGTGACTGGCTCCTGCAAAGGTCCAACCTGACCCACATGCGCCTTGTCCGTCAGCTGGAGAATAACAATCCGCAGGATTTCCGTAATTTCCTCCGCATGTCCGAGGATTCATTCAAAATACTTTTGGACTTGGTTACACCACATATTGCCCGTGAGGACACTGTGATGCGTCCAGCAGTACCAGCAGAGGAGCGGTTGGTTGTCACTCTGCGTTTCTTGGCTTCAGGGCGTACGCTGACTGAGCTGCAGTATGCATCTGCAGTCTCGCGCTCCCTGCTGAGTAGCCTTATGCCTGAGACTTGTGAGGCTATTGTGAGGTGTCTCTTGCCAACCTATATGCGGTTTCCAACAACCCCCGCGGAATGGTTGTCAGTTGCCACTGGTTTTCAGGAGAGGTGGCAATTCCCAAACTGCGGGGGGGCATTGGATGGCAAGCATGTGAGGATCACACAACCCCATAACACTGGGTCTTACTATTTTAACTACAAGGGTTATTTTAGTGTGGTCCTCATGGCCCTCGTCAATGCAAATTACGAGTTCCTCCTTGTGGATGTGGGGATGAACGGTCGTGTGTCTGATGGTGGAGTTTTGGCCCATAGCTCATTTGGTCAGGACCTTGTGGATGGCCGCCTGAACTTACCCACCAATGATGACACCACTGAGCATCTCAACTTCGCCTTTGTGGGGGATGAGGCCTTTGCACTACATGCCAACCTCCTTCGGCCATATCCCCAGAGGGCTCTGACCCCGAGAAACGCATTTTCAACTACCGCCTATCCCGTGCACGGCGGGTGGTTGAAAATGCGTTTGGGATAATGGCCAATAGATTCCGCGTCTTTCATACTCCTTTAAGTCTGAAAATGGAATCTATCCGTATGGTAGTGATGGCGTGTTGTGTGCTACATAACTTTCTGCGGCGTAGGGATACACAATCATACACGCCAGTAAGTTTTGTGGATAGTGTGGACCCCACAAGTGGGGAACTCAGTCCAGGGGATTGGCGTGCTAACGACTTTGGGATAGCGCCACTCCAGCCGTTAGGCCCAGGTCGACCTCAGCAGGATGCCAGAAGCAGCAGAGACAACTACTGCTCATATCTCAATGGCCCTGGGGCAGTGCCCTGGCAGCCACACGACATGTAAGGGGGTAGTCTGAGGTCCGTAATATGCCATGTGTTAGGCAGCTGGTTTTTGTATAGTTTTGCCACAATGTACTGTATGTTTTTTTTGTGAATGTATCACTTGTTATGTTGATGTATTATGTCAAATTGTCTTGTTAGGTTTTGCTATGGTGTGTGTGAACACTATACCAATATATTTTTGTTTACAACACAAGTGTCTGTGCATACTTTCTTTCTAACATGATTACAGTACCTGATGCATATCATTATATAAACACAAATGAGTCCTGCACACATATGTTGTGTTTAGCGTTTGGTTAGCCAAATGGTGTTTAGGGGTCCATGCACCATTGTCTGCACATGTACATTACATATGTATATGGGTGATCAAACAGAATGCATTTGCCAATAATTTCTCTATGGCCACATAGTGTTTAGTACACATTGTTGGGTAAACGCATATGGGCTATGATTGTCTGGGTCCTTGACACATATGCAGAGGTGTAAACACATACATACATTTAATAGCATGAAACAACAGGGGTATGTGAGTTACATACACATGTGCAGCCTTCTACAGGGGAGGTGAACAAGTTGCTCTGTAGTGGGCTTTTGTAATATGTATGTGTGGTACGTCACACACACAGATATGTGTGCAGATATTGTTTGCTGATCTCTGTTTGCATGGAAATAATGGACACATTGATGATTTTTCTTCCCTTGGACAAATGTAAAAATGTGTCTATTATTTAACTGCAAAAAAACTTCTGTGAACAATATCTGCAGAGATGTGTGTGTAACATGGCACAAACGTTTTGCAATTCAAAACGAAACAGAGTGTTGACGCAAATGCGACGCGGAATATATCTAATAAGCGGCTTAAACAGTGGTACTCAATGGTTAAATCCATCCAGGACGAAAGCGTGTTGGAGACGTTTAGCGGCCAATCAAGACGCACTGTCGCCGGCCAATAGTCTTATCGTGGGCGCGGCCAAATACTACCTTCTAGCCGCCCATGTTCTCAGGTACGCAGAAGACACACCCACATTGGTTATGTGATTGTGCTGTGTGAATGCCCCACTTCGATGTGAAATATCGCCGGCCCGTCGGACGCGGCCACTTCCGGATCGTTGCTCCGTTGTGGATCGGAGGTGAAATTGGAACGTGTAAACCTCCGATGCGATGCGGGAGGTACGTGCACTAATTGCGCGTTCCCGCGCCATTGAGTTGCGATATCGAAACGATATCGTGGCGTGTAAACCCACCATAGATTTGCTGTGACCGCCCTTTGCCTTTCACTTCAAAACATCATTAAATCCTTTAGGTACACTTGCACAAAGTTACAGGTTTTGTAGCATTAGGCTGGCTCCACACCGCGGTGTGATCAGATCCGGGGCTGTCCGGTGTAAACCTGACAGCCCTGGACCCGATTTTGTGGTAAGGACTCACAATGATGACCCATTCTTAAAAAAGGTCATAAATGTCTGGCATCAGGGAACCTAACCAGTGAGCACAAACACATGGTTGTTCGAGCTGCTGCAGATGGTCCTGGTCAAGTGATTGAGAAGAGCAGATTACAGCCACCCATATGGGCCGGTTGCTGTGATTCAGCAGACACATTATTTCCCTTGCACAGGGTTTCCCCGACCACTCACTTGGCGCTCTGCTACTGTTCTCCTAATAAATGGCAGTCAAGTAATATTATGCAAGAAAAAAAAAAACAGTGAGGGGTCAGTGATAACTTGGTGCTACACCCCATCATTTACAGGGTTGGTGAGGTTCTAGAGGTCAAACCCACTCTGATCGAGGAATAGCATTAAAAAAAAAATCGCTTTATAAAATCGAAATCTCCTTGTAAACATGGGAATATTGTTTTAAGAATGTACACATTCAATAGGTATGTCCAGAAATCATTTGAAGTAATGTTAATAACTGGTTTAAAATAAGGTAATCTTCTTTGTTTCTAGCATACAAGTAGATCCTTTTAAAATGTAGGGCTGCTGAAAATCTGTCCAGAATCCCTCTCCTTCCCCCTCTGGCAGCTGACAATACAGTCCATTCTTACTTCCAGGCTATACCATTATGCTACAACAAGGATGTGCCTTTTCTGACAAGCAGAGATGAAATCTAATCCTATTAGCTTCTCCACAATGAACAGGGGGCCGCTAGGAGAGGAGAGGGACGGAGATTGTCACATGGACATGTGTTAGTTGGGATCCTGGCTTTTTGCACAGCCAAAAAGCAGCAAACACTGTAGTGTTGGATTATCAATGGTGAGCGCAGTGCACACAAGCAGCGCATGTACCTGTCACCACCGGGAAACAAGGCCGTCAGCAGACAATTTAGTACAGGGTCAGGGAGTGAACACGGATTTATTGCACCGATGGAGCATCTGTATTGTAAACTCTGGAAATAAATTCACCCATGAAGGCTTTGTCCTCCCGAACTAGTCACAGACAAAAGTGTCTAAATTGTCAGGATCCTAACAAACAGCACTCCAGATCTCAGCTTCCGTGGCCCAATTGAACTTTACTTTGCATAAAGGGTCTTAATCTCTTATTTTAGATGAAGTTTTCTTTTAAGAATACAATAAACACCTTAAGTAATACAATGCACTTATAGACCATGTGCTTCACAGAGCGGATCTCTGGAATCACCGCTCCCTACTGCAGCCTGCACATTATATCATACACTATGGCTATCCTGAGGAAAGACATGATTACTTACCGGTAATTGTGTTTTATGGAGTCCACGACAGCACCCACATGAGAGAGGGGATCCGCCCACCAGGACAGGAAACCTACAGATAAAAAGGGGCGGTCCCCCTCGCTCCCTCAGTTTGTTTACAGAGTATGAGGGGAACCGCATAGTTAAGAGAAGCATAACATATCCCACAATACACAGTACAAGTACAAAAACTAATAAACCCCGGATAATGCCCGTGGAGCAAAATACACACACACCAAAAAAATGTGAAAAGGGAGGGAAGTGAGTGGGTGCTGTCGTGGACTCCATAAAACACAATTACCGGTAAGTAATCATGTCTTTTCTTCTCGCCACGACAGCACCCACATGAGAGAATTGCAGAGAGCAAGATTAGGGAGGGACAACAGTGCTGAGGACAGATCTCCCGAAAGCCAAGTCAGAGTCAGAAGACAAATTCAAACGATAGTGGGTATAAAAGGTAGAAGGGGACGACCAAGTGGCAGCCTTACAAATAGCTTCAATGGAGACCGCAGCGCGTTCGGCCCGTGAAGAAGTCATAGCCCTAGCAGAATGCGCACGCACACCCTCCGGAGGACTGCGTCCCGTCACCGAGTAGGCCAAGCAGATTGCATCCCAGATCCATCTAGACAATGTGCTCTTAGTAACAGCAAACCCCCGACGAGGACCCTGAAAGGACACAAACAGAGCCCTACTCTGCCGACAGGTGCTAGTCCTATCAAGGTAGTGTAATACTAATCTCCTGACATCTAGCGTATGAAAGCGTTCTTCCTCTGGAGAACCCGGAGTAGGAAAAAAGGAAGGAGGAAAATCTCCTGACTCCGATGAAACCGGGAAGCGACCTTAGGGAGGTAGGAAGGATCCGGTTTCAAGACAAGCCTATCTGGCAAGACGGACAGAAAGGGAGGATCAATAGACAAAGCCTGGAGATCACCCACCCGCCTAGCAGAAGTAAGGGCCACTAGCAGTGCCGTCTTGAGAGACAGGGACCTAAGGGAGGCTGCCTCGAGAGGTTCAAAGGGGGGCCCCCATTAGGGCGTCAAGGACCAGATCCAAATCCCACGGGGCCATCCGAGCAATATGAACCGGGGTGCTACGCTCACAAGCCGCTATAAACCGAGAGACCCATCTGTCACCCGCCACATCTGAACCATACAACGCCCCCAAGGCCGAAACATGGACCTTAAGGGTGTTGACTGAAAGCCCCAACTCTCGACCTTTCTGAAGAAACTCCAGAATAGAAGGGATGGGAACAAGTGGAGTAAAAGGAGCAGTATGAAACTGAAGGAACTTCCGCCAGACCCTACCATAAATCCTTGTCGTAACCTCCTTCCTACTCAAGAGAAGGGTGGAAATAAGCTGCTCCGAAAACCCACGCAATCTTAATAGGCTCCTTTCAAGTTCCAAGCCGTCAAGTGGAGCCCCTTCACCTGAGGGTGATGGCATGGACCCTGAGAGAGCAGGCCTGGAACAGAAGGAAGCAGCCACGGGTCGGACACTGACATGGCTCTGAGCCAGGAAAACCACGGCCTCTTGGGCCAAAATGGGGCAATGAGAATCACCCTCGCCCCCTCGTCCCTGATCTTCCGGATGACTACTGGAAGCAAGTTCATGGGAGGAAACGCATAAGCCAGCCGAAAGGTCCAAGGGAACTGGAGGGAATCCAACAACTCCGGCTCGTCCGTGAAATCCAGGGAGGCAAACCGGCTGACTTGCCTGTTGGCCCTGGTTGCAAACAAATCTATGTCCGGAAGACCCCACAAGGCAACTATCTTCCGGAAGGTCTGACGGCAGAGGGCCCACTCGCCCTGATGGAGGGTATGGCGACTCAGAAAGTCTGCTGTTGAGTTGTCGACACCCCGGATATGGAGGGCCGAAAGGGACAACAGGTTGGCCTCTGCCAGGTTGAGGATAGCCACCGCAGTAGACAGCAGCGTCCAGGATCGAGTACCTCCCTGCTTGTTGATATATGCCACCGAAGTGGTGTTGTCTGACAAGATCCAAACGTGCGAGCCCCGTAGCTGTGGAAGAAAATGACGGAGAGCAAGGTGGATAGCTTTTAATTCCCGCAAGTTGGAAGAATCGGAAGACTCCAGTGACCCTGAGCTAAACAGGCCCCCAGGTGAGCCCCCCACCTGTCCGGACTGGCATCAGTCAGAAGGATCTGAGAAGGCCGAATCACCCAGGGAACCCCCCTTGAAAGGTGAAGCGGGTCCACCCACCAGGCAAGAGACTCCACAGCGTCCGGGGGCAAGGTAAGACGACCCTGAAGCCGACCCTGCAAGGCAACCTCCGCCAGCAAAACCGCCTGTTGCAATGGCCGCGTATGAAACTGCGCCCACTGAACTGCCGGGATGCAAGACGAAAGGGAACCCAACAGGGACATGGCCTCACGCAATGACAGGGAAGGGTGAGCAATAACCTGACTGACCCTAGCCCTGATATGAGATATTTTGTCATCCGGAAGGAGGCAGAGCTGACTTACAGAGTCCAGAAGGAGACCCAGAAAAGATTGATGAGTCACGGGAGTTAGTCTGGACTTCCCCCTGTTGATGATCCAGCCCAAGTCCTGCAAAGATGAGATGACATTAATCACACGGGACTGACACTGTTCGAAAGAGTTACCCACTATCAAAAAGTCATCCAAATACGGCACAATGAGCGTGTCCTGGTGCCGCAAAAAAAGCCATCACCTCGGATATTACTTTGGTGAAGACACGAGGAGCCATTGAAAGACCAAAAGGCATTGCTGCAAATTGGAAATGTCGAGTCCGTCCCTCCCAGACGACCGCCACCCGCAGAAACTGCTGGTAATCGACGTGGATGGCGATATGATAATAAGCATCCTTGAGATCCAGGACCGCCATGAAGCATCTAGGGAATAACAATTTAATCGTGGAATTAACAGATTCCATTTTGAAGGACCGGACCGCCAGGAAGGAATTTAATTTCTTTAAATTAATAATGGTCCGAAAGGAACCATCTGGCTTAGACACCAGGAACAAGGGGGAGTAAAACCCCTTTCCTTCCTGGCCTACCGGAACCTCAACAAGAACATGTTTGGACAACAGGGACTGAATTTCCAGGACCAGGGCACGCTGATGATGCGACGGAGGGGAGGTAAGGACAAACGAATCTGGAGGAGAACGGGCAAAGTCCAGAGTAACACCGGAGGCAATCAACCTCAGAATCCAGGGACTAGAGGATATAACAGCCCAGCGATCCGAAAAAGCCGACAACCGACCCCCCACTGGGAGATCCGACCTAACGGTACTTTTTACCAGGTTTGAAGGAGGAGGACCCCCCAAACAGGGCACCCCGTTGTTTACCCTCCTTGGGTTCCCAACGGTCCCGGTTTTCCCTATACGACCTCTTCTGGCCGAACGGACGTCTCCTGAAGGCTCTCCTATAAGATGGAACAGGCGGATTAGGGAACCCCTTCTTACGGTCAGCTGCCTTAGCCAGAATATCATCCAAGTCAGGACCGAAGAGGTACTCACCACGGAAGGGGAGCGTACACAACTTGGACTTGGATTGAGAATCGCCCTTCCACCCCTTAAGCCACAGGGCCCGACGAGCCGAGTTGGTCAGGCCTGCAGACCGAGCTGCCAGGCGCAAGGAATCAGCAGACACATCCGCCAAATAAGCCGAGGCCCCACGAATCAATGGAAGAGACGACAGCAACTGGTCCCTGGGAACCCCCGACCTAATCTGATCCTCAAGCTGATCTACCCAGACCAACAGGGATCTGGCAGTACATGTAGCTGAAATAGCGGGTTTAAAGGCCCCTGTGCAAGATTCCCAAGAGCGTTTAAGCAACATCTCGGCTTTCCGGTCCAGCGGATCGGCCAGCAACCCTGCATCCTCTACCGGGAGGGTGGAACGCTTAGACGTGGAGGCAACCGCAGCGTCCACCTTCGGGACCTTGGACCATGTAGCTAAGTCCTCATCATCGAAGGGATATCTCCGCTTGGAAGAAGAAGGAAGAGCCCCACGTCTGTCCTGCTTATCCCACTCCCGATAAACCAGATCCTTGAGAGCCGCCACCAC
The DNA here is from genome assembly GCA_033576535.1 of Allobates femoralis. Classification (NCBI taxonomy): domain Eukaryota; kingdom Metazoa; phylum Chordata; class Amphibia; order Anura; family Aromobatidae; genus Allobates; species Allobates femoralis. Next base: position 127,570,191 of record JARQOC010000008.1, on the reverse strand, counting down.
AGGGATAGCTCGTCTCCTCTTTTCCGAGAGGCCGGTGAACATGATATCCTGCGCTGAACGAGACTCCCTAGAATCAGGCACTTCCATAGTGTGGCGGATAGACTTGACAAGGTTGTCCACACTGTCCAGGGGGAAACAGGACTTTCCCTCATCATCCGATGAGGAAGAAGAAGCAGGAGAGGCCGATGGGGACCTGAAGACACCCTGAGACCTAACCGGGCTGCCTTCCGGAGAGGACACACTAGGGGACACAGGCTTCCTAGCCCTGGAGGAACACGGCCGAGAATGAGCCACCTCACTGAAGGACAACAACTCCTCCCGGATCATAGAGCGAATGTCCGCCGTCTTAACAGAGGACTCTTCCTGCAAAGTCTGATTTATACAGGCTTGACACAGACGCTTCACATATGTCTCAGGAAGGGGCTGTGTACACAAAGCGCATTCTTTATGCTTCAGTTTTTTGCCCTTCTTAGCCTAAGAAAAATAGAAAGGGAGGAGATCAGCAGAGGAGCAGAGAACACACTCACCCCGTGAAGCTATGCATACTGACCGGTTCAGGAGGTGTAGGACCAGCCTGTGATGGTTGACCAGTCTTATTCCGGTCACTTCTGTCAGCAGACCCAGCCTCCTTGCTGGGCCCACTGCCACCATGAGTCTTGCTGGATGGCTGTAAGTCAGTGTCAGGCTGCTGCAGCCCCCCTGCCCCAGGAGACGACATCACAGGGATCAGACCACCATCGGCGCTGCTGCCGCACTGTCTATTACCTCCCGTGCTGGGGCCACCTCCCCGGCCGCCCGGAAGCAAAGCCGCACTACTTCCGGGTCAGAAGCGCTTCAAGCTACTGCGCAAGCGCCGGCGCGGCCCGGAAGCCGGCGCAGTAATCAGAAGGCGGCCGACCGCCGCGGCCGCAGCCTCCCCACATTCCCCAGAGAGACCCCGGACCCCACCGCGCCGACACCCCGCCCCACCACCGGGAGACACGGACCCGCCCACCACTGGGCACGGCCCCCATCCCCCGCGAAATGGCGGCAAAACGTCCGCGCCATGGAGCCACAGCCCCCCAGGAAGTGTAGGCGCTGCTACCACAGGAGACAGCCAGACAAAAAGCCCGTTACATACATACCTCTGGGCCCCCTGGCTGCTCCTGGAGACCACCGTGGATGAATGCAGCTTGCCCATACTGCACCGCGCTCCCACGAGTCAGGGTGGATACCCAACGCTGACAACGTGACATCCTAGTCAGCCGAGGGGAGAGCCGGAAACCGGACTTCCCGACGCTGCTTCTGGAGTTCCAGGCCCTGCCGTTCTCAAAGATACTGCACAGAGGCTGATTGAACCCAGGTAAGCCTTTTTGCTGCAGGTTCCCATCAGGACAGGAAACCAAACTGAGGGAGCGAGGGGGACCGCCCCTTTTTATCTGTAGGTTACCTGTCCTGGTGGGCGGATCCCCTCTCTCATGTGGGTGCTGTCGTGGCGAGAAGAGAACATTACCTTCATACCATACAATGGAGGAATGCAGAGCAGCTCACTCACCCTGCCGGTTATTGGTCGTCATTGTGATCATGCTTCCATCTTCTGCCAAACCTTTTTCTAAATGGTCTAGAATCTGAGGAATCATTACATACAAGTCAGTTAACAAGTAACAGCTTTATTTACATGTTTGCACCAGGTATACAACCTATCCTCTATCTCTATCTATCCTCTATCTATAGTATAGGGTGATTGCTGGAGCTACAGCTGCTTGGACCTCAGCAATCCCAAGGATAGGGGTCTGCAAAGCTCAGTCTGGATGGAGGACAGGTGGAATATGTGTAGCCGAGCTCTGTAACCTGCCAACTCCGACAGCCCCATGAAGAACATGAGGAGCAGAGGTGCATGTCTGGCTTCTGCTCTATCACGAGCTCCTGCAAAGCCCTCTTATCTTATTTCTGGATCAGCTGTGATGCAGCAGTAGGACCCCCATCAATCCGAATATTGTTCCCACTTACTAAGAACAGGGGATAACTTATATACAGCAATACCTTGACTTACAAATTAATTTGTTCCGTGACTCAATTTGATCTTATTTCAAATTAAATTCCCTCATTAAAATTTATTGAAATGCTATCAATCATTCCAGCTCCTACTTATGTATAGCCCCCCTGTCCAGGAATGTGCCCCCCCATCCTGGTACTGTATTTATGATCCCCAAACTGGTATATGGCCCCATCCTGGTGTCTATGATCCCCATCATCATACATCGACCCCCCCCCCAATCCTTCCTGGTACATGGCCCCATCCTGGTATATATGATCCCCATCCTCATACACAGCCCCCATCCTGGCACATGGCCCCCATCCTGTTATATATGATTCCCATTCTGGTACATGGACCCATCCTGGTATACATGATCCCCATCTCAGTATATATGATCCCCATCCCAGTACATGGCTCCATCCTGGTATATATGATCCCCATCCCAGTATATATGATCCCCATCCCGGTACATGGCCCCATCCTGGTATATATGATCCCCGTCCCAGTATATATGATCCCCATCACGGTACATGGCTCCATCCTGGTATATATGGTCCTTTATCCTGGTATATATGATCCCCATCCTGGTATATATGGTCCTTTATCCTGGTATATATGATCCCCATCCTGGTATAGATGGTCCTTTATCCTGGTATATATGATCCCCCTTCCTGGTATATATGATCCCCGTCCCAGTATATATGATCCCCATCACGGTACATGGCTCCATCCTGGTATATATGGTCCTTTATCCTGGTATATATGATCCCCATACTGGTATAGATGGTCCTTCATCTTGGTATATATGATCCCCATCCTGGTATAGATGGTCCTTTATCCTGGTATATATGATCCCCCTTCCTGGTACATGGCTTCCATCTTTGTACATGGCACCTTATCCTGGTTAATTGGACCCCATGGACCAATTTGTACATGGCATCTCATTCTGGTACACAACACCCTTCATTCGCACTATTTTGTATCCATGACATTTTGATGACATTTTATAGTTTGTTTTCTTTTTTAAAAAAGAGGAGAAAAAAAGACCGCTATTTTTTTTTCATGTTATCTTTCTTTGAGAGCGGTCCTCTTTCCAGGACTCCCACAGACTGTGTTGCCCACTGGCAGCTGCCTTGACTTGGAATCATTAGACCTGCGTTCTCCCAGTCCTCGAGGGTCCCAGAGGTGGGTCCTGCACATTACACACATCTATGGCATGCCCTGCACTATCAGAATCAGTCTTCCTTTCACATCCATGAATGACTTTTTACCTACCTTTAAACAAATGGTTTTCATATTGTGCAGACGGTCAAGAGTCTCCTGAGGACACCCAAGGTACTGGCGCAGCTCTGCATGTAAAATCCTCATAGAGAAAGGAACCATGGAGCCTAGAAACACAAATATGAAAGCTTTGTAATATATGGATCTCTACAGGAATAGAAAATAGATTAACCGTACAGAACTGCTTCATTGTACAAAAATCATATATGTGAGTAGACTCTCCCCATGTTCTGTATATGAAGACTGACAAGATGGCACAGGAAGAAAAACCCCTCCAAAAACCAACGAAGAACTAAAACGGGCAACGCACAGACTAACGACCGCGCCCTACATGAATATCGGACTTGGAAGCCAGCCATGCAGGGGTCAGATAATCAATTCAGAGGGGCTAAATACACTATCTCTTTGCTATAACCCTACAGAGCCAGTTATGACACCTTGGTACCAAGACACCTAATCAAGTCAAACAGCGACCACAGTGTAGTCTCAGGAGGTTTGGGATCATCCTACTATTGAGAATGGTAATACCTAGCTGGTAATTTATTCATACATTTCCAGGAGGAATAGCTGAGGAATGACACAATTAAGTTCTAGAAAAGATGATAAAGAATAGAAATTTAATGGGCATTTTAGGAATAAACTAAACAAGACATGTCCAGAAAGCTGATAGATTCTCCTTAAAGATGGACAAACACATTGGATAGTGAATAACTGTTCTCGCTTGGCCGACGACTATTCCTCCCAACTACCGGTCCACCGTACTATTTTGAATATATTCACAGGGTAAAAGCGGAGTAAGATATGGCCAGACACCTCTTGTGGAAGCGTAACTACCCCGAGAACACATAAGATTGGGCATACTGAAATCCAAAAAGGGAGGGCTGGGAGAACCTTAAATATCGGATAGCAGGACGATTCGGAGATCAATGCTGAAATACACTTGTTATTGGCTACATCCAACTTGCCAGAAATGTACACAGTCTTGATAACATTACTTACAGTGAGTACAGAAAGTATTCAGACCCCTTTACATTTTTCAGTCTGTTTCATTGCAGCCATTTGGTAAATTCAAAAAAGTTCATTTTTTTTCTCATTAATGTACTCTCTGCACCCCATCTTGACTGAAAAATACATTAATATAGACATTTTTGCAAAAGTATTATTTAAAAAAACCTGAGATCTCACATGGTAATAAGTATTCAGCCCCTTTGCTCAGTATTGAGTAGAAGCACTCTTTTGAGCTAGTACAGCCGTGAGTCTTCCTGGGAATGATGCAACAAGATCTTCACACCTGGATTTGGGGATCCTCGGCCATTCTTCCTCTCCAGTTCCGTCAGGTTGGATAGTGAACGTTGGTGGAGCCATTTTCAGGTCTCTCCAGAGATGCTCCATTGGGTTTAGGTCCGGGCTCTGGCTGGGCCAGTCAGGAATGGTCACAGAGTTGTTCTGAAGCCGCTCCTTTGTTATTTTAGCTGTGTGCTTAGGGTCATTGTCTTGTGGAAGGTGAAGCTTCAGCCATGTCTGAAGTCCAGAGCTCTCTGGAAGAGGTTTTCATCCAGGATATCTCTGTACTTGGCCGCATTCATGTTTTCTTCAATTGTAACCAGTCGTCCTGTCTCTGCAGCTGAAAAACACCCTCATATCATGATGCTGCCTCCACCATGCCTCACTGTTGGGATTGTATTGGGCAGCTGATGAGCAGGGCCTGGTTTTCTCCACACATACCGCTTAGAATTATTACCAAAATGTTCTATCTTCGTCTCATCAGACCAGAGAATCTTATTTCTCATAGTCTGGGAGTCCTGCATCTGTTTTTTTTACAAACTCTATGCAGGCTTTCATATGTCTTGTACTGAGGAGATAAAAGAACAAGGAGAGGGACCCCCTGCCACTCTTTGGAGATAAAAGAGTTATAAGTGAACTCTCACCTACGGAGGTTGTGCTGTCCTCGCACAACCTCGGTGCTGCGTGTTGTCAGGAGAAGCTGGAACGCTGGCTCCAGGAGATCCGGCGGTGATGTGCCCGCCCTCCGGTCACGTGGTTCTCCTCAGCAGAACTGGTTCTGATGTCAGATCAGGTCCTTGTGTGCTAAGAACCACAGGTCCTGTAAGGTGCAGCTCCACACGATCTCCCAGAGGGAGATAGACAATATATGTGCAGAAAAAATGTGTGTTTAAGTGAGCGGTCATACAGGAGGACCCAGGGGATTATTAACTATACTCAGCTTTTATTCCACAACGCGTTTCAATGGCGGCACACCATCTTCATCAGGTGGGGGGTTACAACAGACAAGGGAAATGACATTATATAGGTACGATATTGTCAGGTTTTATGGTAATACGATACTGTCAGGTTTTATGGTTGAATATGCTGATTAATTTGCCTTTTTTTATATTTTCTTACATATTACATCTAGAACCATCCCGAAGGTGAGTAAATAATTTATTGTAATTTTTACACTACAGACGCCAGTGGAAGTTTAAGGGTGCGTGCATACGGTCCGGAGGAGCTGCGTGTTGGACCCAGCTCCTCCGGACCTGAGTGAAGCCGCGGGTGGCCGCAGGGAGACCGCAGCCGCCCTGTACTCACCATGTGCGGCGGGTGCGGGGCGGCTTCTCCTTCCAGTCACCTAATGGCAACCGCTTCCAACTCTGCAGCATGAAATGAACATGCTACAGAGGAGCGGACTCCCGGCAACCCGCATCACAGCTCCAAACACGCTGCGGGCGGGTTACGCATAGTGAGGATGGGATTTCTTGAAATCCCATCCACTATGCTAGTACTGTACGACGCAGCGTTTTGGACACAGCGGCAAGACGCTGCGTCCAAAACGCTGCATACACTGATCGTGTGCACACACCCTTAGTATAAGATTTTTTGAGAATTTTTAATCTTTTAGATTGTATTTTAGAGTTTATTATAGTAGAAAAATTGTGCATGATTTTAATCCTGAGTGCGTTTTATTGATTTATGGATTGTTTTTCGAGTTTTAATTAACAACGTATGAATTGTAGTGTTTATTAATTCCACAGTTTTATGGTGATCCTACAGCTTTATGAAAGGTTTTAATCTGATTTATTCATACTGTTTATGTGCCATATTCTATAGCTTTAGAATCATGCCATGTGCCACAGTGAAGTAAGGGTTCATTTAATTGAAACCAATTGCTCGTCCAGGATTGGTTGTGAATTTGTCAGTACCTATATAATGTCATTCCCCTGGTCTGTTGTAACTCCCACCTGATGAAGATGGCGTGCTGCCACTGAAACGAGTTGTGGAATAAAAACTGAGTATCTATTTATATAATCCGCAGTTTGGGATTCGGGCGTTGTAGCCGAATCCCAGAATGCATTGTGGCACTGCGAGCGATGACGCGTAGCGTCATCGCGAGCAGTGTCCGCTGCCCACCCGCAGCCACAACTCTCTCATCAGCCCAGTGGCGTAGCGTGGGGGGGGGGGGGGTCCGCCCCAGGCGGCACGTGTGGGGGGGCCGCAGCAGCCTCCTGGTCACTCACCTCAGCGTCAGGGCTGTATTAGCTTGCCCAGCACAAGACATTATATGGAGCACCAGGACCTGCGATGATGTCACAGGCATGTGACCCGGGTGGGCGGAGCCATGGAGTATACCCAGAGTGAAGGAGATATACAAGAAGCTGGAGAGAAGATGGGACCAAATAAAGAAAGGAACAAGAGGTGTGTGAAAGAGGGCCTCCACCACACAGAGCCGCTTATCTCCTCACCCCTCCACCACACTGAGCCACTTATCTCCTCACCCCTCACCACACAGAGCCGCTTTTCTCCTCACCCCTCCACCACAAACACCTGCTTATCTCCTCACCCCTCCACCACACAGAGCCGCTTATCTCCTCACTCCTCCACGAAACACGAGCCGCTTATCTCCTCACTCCTTCACCACACAGCCGCTTATCTCCTCACCCCTCCACCACACTGAGCCGCTTATCTCCTCACCCCTCCACCACACAGAGCCGCTTATCTCCTCACCCCTCCACCACACAGAGCAGCTTTTCTCCTCACCCCTCCACCACAAAGAGCAGCTTATCTCCTCACCCCTCCACCACAAAGAGCAGCTTATCTCCTCACCCCTCTACCACACAGAGCCGCTTATCTCCTCACTCCTCCACGAAACACGAGCCGCTTATCTCCTCACCCCTCCACCACACAGCCGTTTATCTCCTCACCCCTCCACACCACAGCCGCTTATCTCCTCACCCTCCACCACACAGCCGCTTATCTCCTCACCCCTCCACCACACAGCCCGCTTATCTCCTCCACCCCTCCACCACAAAGAGCAGCTTATCTCTCACCCCTCCACCACACAGCCGCTTATCTCCTCACCCCTCCACCACACTGAGCCGCTTATCTCCTCACTCCTCCACCACACAGAGCTGCTTATCTCCTCACCCCTCCACCACACAGACGCTTATCTCCTCACCCCTCCACCACACAGAGCTGCTTATCTCCTCACCCCTCCACCACACAGAGCCGCTTATCCCCTCACCCCTCCACCACACAGAGCCGCTTATCTCCTCACCCCTCCACCACACAGCCGCTTATCTCCTCACCCCTCCACCACACTGAGACGCTTATCTCCTCACCCCTCCACCACACAGAGCTGCTTATCTCCTCACCCCTCCACCCACACTGAGCCGCTTATCTCCTCACCCCTCCACCATACAGAGCTGCTTATCTCCTCACCCTCCACCACACAGACGCTTATCTCCTCACCCCTCCACCACACAGAGCTGCTTATCTCCTCACCCCTCCACCACACAGAGCCGCTTATCCCCTCACCCCTCCACCACACAGAGCCGCTTATCTCCTCACCCCTCCACCACACTGAGACGCTTATCTCCTCACCCTCCACCACACAGAGCTGAGCGCTTATCTCCTCACCCCTCCACCACACAGAGCCACTTATCTCCTCACCCCTCCACCACACAGAGCCGCTTATCTCCTCACCCCTCCACCACACCAGCCGCTTATGTCCTCACCCCTCCACCACACTGAGCCGCTTATCTCCTCACCCCTCCATGAAACACGAGCCGCTTATCTCCTCACTCCTTCACCACACAGAGGCTTATCTCCTCACCCCTCCACCACACAGCCGCTTATCTCCTCACCCCTCCACCACACAGCCGCTTATCTCCTCACCCCTCCACCACACACGCCGCTTATCTCCTCACTCCTCCACGAAACACGAGCCGCTTATCTCCTCACTCCTTCACCACACAGCCGCTTATCTCCTCACCCCTCCACCACACTGAGCCGCTTATCTCCTCACCCCTCCACCACACAGAGCCGCTTATCTCCTCACCCCTCCACCACACAGAGCCGCTTATCTCCTCACCCCTCCATGAAACACGAGCCGCTTATCTCCTCACTCCTTCACCACACAGAGGCTTATCTCCTCACCCCTCCACCACACAGCCACTTATCTCCTCACCCCTCCACCACACAGCCGCTTATCTCCTCACCCCTCCACCACACAGCCGCTTATCTCCTCACTCCTCCACGAAACACGAGCCGCTTATCTCCTCACTCCTTCACCACACTGAGCCGCTTTTCTCCTCACCCCTCCACCACACAGCCGCTTATCTCCTCACCCCTTCACCACACAGCCGCTTATCTCCTCACCCCTTCACCACACAGCCGCTTATCTCCTCACCCCTCCACCACACTGAGCCGCTTATCTCCTCACCCCTCCACCACACAGCCGCTTATCTCCTCACCCCTCCACCACACAGAGCCGCTTATCTCCTCACCCCTCCACCACACAGAGCCGCTTATCTCCTCACTCCTCCACGAAACACGAACTGCTTATCTCCTCACCCCTCCACCACACAGCCGCTTATCTCCTCACCCCTCCACCACACAGAGCCGCTTTTCTCCTCACTCCTCCACGAAACACGAACCGCTTATCTCCTCACCCCTCCACCACACAGCCGCTTATCTCCTCACCCCTCCACCACACAGAGCCGCTTTTCTCCTCAACCCTCCACCACAAAGAGCCGCTTTTCTCCTCACCCCTCTACACTCTGCTACCCACAGAGCCGCCTGTATCCTCTGCTACCCACAGAGCCGCCTCTATGCTCTGCTACCCACAGAGCCGCCTCTATGCTCTGCTACCCACAGAGCCGCCTCTATGCTCTGCTACCCACAGAGCCGCCTCTATGCTCTGCTACCCACAGAGCCGCCTCTATGCTCTGCTACCCACAGAGCCGCCTCTATGCTCTGCTACCCACAGAGCCGCCTCTATGCTCTGCTACCCACAGAGCCACCTCTATGCTCTGCTACCCACAGAGCCACCTGTATACTCTGCTACCCACAGACCCGCCTCTACACTCTGCTACCCACAGAGCCGCCTGTATCCTCTGCTACCCACAGAGCCGCCTCTATGCTCTGCTACCCACAGAGCCGCCTCTATGCTCTGCTACCCACAGAGCCGCCTCTATGCTCTGCTACCCACAGAGCCGCCTCTATGCTCTGCTACCCACAGAGCCGCCTCTATGCTCTGCTACCCACAGAGCCGCCTCTATGCTCTGCTACCCACAGAGCCGCCTCTATGCTCTGCTACCCACAGAGCCGCCTCTATGCTCTGCTACCCACAGAGCCGCCTCTATGCTCTGCTACCCACAGAGCCGCCTCTATGCTCTGCTACCCACAGAGCCGCTTCTATGCTCTGCTACCCACAGAGCCGCCTCTATGCTCTGCTACCCACAGAGCCGCCTCTATGCTCTGCTACCCACAGAGCCGCCTCTATACTCTGCTACCCACAGAGCCGCCTGTATACTCTGCTACCCACAGAGCCGCCTGTATACTCTGCTACCCACAGAGCCGCCTGTATGCTCTGCTACCCACAGAGCCGCCTCTATGCTCTGCTACCCACAGAGCCGCCTCTATGCTCTGCTACCCACAGAGCCGCCTCTATGCTCTGCTACCCACAGCCGCCTTAATACTCTGATACCCACTGACCCACCTGTATACACACAATTCATCTCACCGCGCTCCCGATGCAATTGCATCGGGCCTTTTTACTAGTAATTAATAATCCCCTGGGTCCTCCTGTATGTGCGCTCCCTTAAACACAAATTTGTTCTGCACATATATGCACTGATGAGGAGAGGCTTCCGTCGGGCCACTTTACCATAAAGGCCTGACTGCTGGAGGGCTGCAGTGATAGTGGACTTCGTGGAACTTTCTCCCTACTTCTGCTCTGGAGCTCAGCACAGTGATCTTAGGGTACTTCTTTACCTCTCTCACCAAGGCTCTTTACCCACGATTGCGGAGTTTGGCTACACGGCCAGGTCTAGGAAGACTTCTGGTGGTCCCAAACTTCTTCCATTTAAGGATTATGGAGGCCACTGTGCTCTTAGGAACCTTAAGTACTGAAGAAATTGTTTTGTAACCTTGGCCAGATCAGTGCCTTGCCACGACTCTGTCTCTGAGCTCCTTGTAGTCAATGATGCAGAAAGGGCTAACGACCGCTCTGCTGGAATGGAATGAACATCAATCTTCGGAAAACATCAAATGTGGTATTTTGATCGTGGTTTATTAGTCAATGCGTTTCAGGGCTCCAGGGACCCTTCCTCAGTACAGGCCATGGTTTGTTGTCCTGAGGAAGGGTCCCTGTTGCCCTGAAACGCATTGACTAATAAACCACGATCAAAATACCACATTTGATGTTTTCCGAAGATTGATGTTCATTCCATTCCAGCAGCGCGGTCGTTAACCCTTTCTGTAAGATTGACTACCGTACATGCTTTATCTCTGAGGACTGCGGCAGCTGGTTTATGTCTTTATAGTGGTTGTGACTCCTCACAATCTTTAAAGGTGAGCCTCTTTTCACTCATTTGGTCTAAATATACCACAGATAAGACCCTATTTTTATAACATAGATAAGACACCACTTTTACTGCCCTCTGCTTGGTACACATCTGAGCTCATTGGGCAGTTCCTTTGACCTCATGATTCTCATTTGGTCTGACGTGCACTGTGAGCTGTGAGGTCTTATACAGACAGGTATGTGCCTTTCCAAATCAAGTCCTATCAGTTTAATTGAACACAGCTGGACTTCAGTGAAGGAGAACCACCATCTCAAGGAGAATCACAAGGAAATGGACAGAATGTGACTTAAATACGAGTAAAGGGTCTGAATACTTATGACCATGTGATATTTCAGTTTCTTTAATAAATTTGCAAACATTTCTACATTTTTTTTTTTCCAGTCAATATTGGGTGCAGAGTGTACATTAATGAGAAAAAAATGAACTTTTTAGAATTTACCAAATGGCTGCAATAAAACAAAGAGTGAAAAATGTAAAGGGGTCTGAATACTTTCCATACCCACTGTATGTGTCTACTGTGAAAAACAAACCCTGTCGACAGGGAGCTCGAAACAATCTGCTGTGGAGCCCCGTTGGGCTGTAATATATAGGAGGGGGAAGCACAGTATATATTATCATTCAGATGACCTGACACATGATAATGTATAGCAGAGGGACTATTTCATTATACAGATGTCTAGACGGGGACTGTGGCACCACAGAGAACAGGATTTAACATGGCTGGAGATATCGGCATTGCTGGACCCCAGGTAAGGTATTGGAGCAGTGAGAGGTCGCTCATCGGTCTTTCTCCGGATGCACATACAGAAAAGCCCCCTCATCAGCACAGATCTACACATCGGGTGCTCATAGGTATGATAATAGCTGCACTCCTCTGTATGAATTATGTATAGACATGACTAATGAATAAAAGCTGAATCCTTCTCCCACTTGGGCTATTGTCTTACTCTATTTCACAGATGCAATTTTGCTGCTATGTAGCATTGAGTTTCCTTCTATTAGGAATACAAGGAGATGGATCAGCTGGGATCTTTCCTCCATACTTAGAAGAGATATTTTTAGAGGCCGGCAGGGCAATGGGGGCAGCTCACAATGCCATCCTGGGTATGGCTAATGATACAATGCTAAGAAACACAAGGGGCATTCTTACAAAACTGAAGAGGCAGACCTAACCTACGGCAGCTCTCAGTCCTGCCACAACCTAGGCACAGCGCATCCTAATTAGTGCCCACGGAAAGGAGCCTGCCATGCAGAACAATGCGAGATGCGCCATGACAGCTTTATCATGAAGGCACATACAGGACAAAGGTCAGCTTACATGTCGTCACAGACCCAGAACATAACAAGACACAAGCATGACGTTACCGGAGGGAAGCAAGCAGATGGAGCTGGGGTTTATAGATGGAAAATCAGAACAATATCCTGCAATTCAACACACAAGAAAGTGTTGAGTATCAAAATGCCACATGTTTACAGAAAGGATTAGAAGTTATTTACATGGAAGTATCAGCCAGGAATCAACCCTCCAGCCTGGAACCATTATATCAATGGTAGAGGAAGATAATCTGCAGGATAATGGTCAGTCTATCGACTGCTGGAACAAAGAAGCGGATAGAAAGTGGTTCAAAACGCTCAATTCCTCCATTATCTGACAAATAAAACCATTGACTGCTCACAGATTTGGTAGATAAGTAGATGGCGTGCACACCGAGACGTGTTTCGTAACCAGAGGTGCTGATTGTGAGGTCTGGGTGGACCCGCGTCTGGTACTGAAGAAGATTAACAATCGCACACTCCTTGTTTTTGATGCAAGGTGGATTTATTTCAAGAGCAACAGAAGCAACACGTTTCGGTCCAATCCGGACCTTGATCACGACAGTTGCTGAAAATTAAAAATACATACAGTGAGTCAAATGTACAAAGAACATAGAGATTATATACATATTTGCTATGATACCACCCTGACAGGGGTCCAGAGTAATCAGCACCTCTGCTTACGAAATACGTCTCGGTGTGCACGCCATCTACTTATCTACTAAACTCTTGGCCATGGCAGTGGCACCTGAGCTCTTTAATGTCCACAGAATCCTTTGCATATGATGACACCGCCAGTGATGACATCGTGGCACAAGTCACCGAATCTACAGAACTCTTGAAAATCTCTAGCAAGGACCTGAGGTCGAGGGAATTCGAGAAGGAGAGGAGAAGATTCATCTCGCTGGACTTACACTGCAGAACCTTGGCAGAGTATTATCGCCAAAAGAAGATCCCTAAGGGCTTGAGAAGTAATAGAAGACCAACGATCTATGCAGACAGCAAAGATCATTGTACGAAATTCCAACAAATTTTAAACAAATGCTCCTTTGATCTCATAGCCTTGACCATTGAACATCTAAGGTGTGCAGTAACAGAGACTAAAGAAAAAAATCGCAGTCATAGAAGCACAACTGGTGGGCTCATTCACCTCGAACGATTTGGCAGAACTTAAAGCCAGAATTAACGACACAAATTCTAGTTACAAAAAAAACCCTACAAAAAAGGAAGAGGCAGAAATTCCAGAGGGATATCGAGGACTACGAACAGAATAAACGTCTACAGATGGAACGAGCCCATTCCCTACTTAACAAGACCCTGGCAAAAGTATCCACAACAACCACCATCCCCAAGTTCTGGCAGCAACTCTGGCTCAGGTCAGAGGGGAGGAGTGCCTTTTTTAGGCCCTCACCAAGGAAGACATACCGCACGAGAAGGTCAAGGCGGTCGAGGAGGACAACCGACGAAGCATATGCCCTTGGCACAACATTCATTGTTCCTGCCCTTGTCTGCCTGCTTAACACGGTCGACCTGTATAGGATAAGGAGTAACAGCAGGCATGGGAAGCTAGAGCCAGACGAATCGGCCTCCTTTCTTGGATCACCTCTCTGAAGCATTCCTGGAACCTAAAGTTGATCCGGACAGATAAGGAAATCAGTTCAACTACAGTAGCTTGAATGTCTCGACCAGCAAGTTCGTCCTTAATTCTGTGGGACAATACATCCCAGAAGGCAGCCACTAGCGCCTCATTGTTCCAGCAAGGTTTGGAAGACCCGGTCACACTCTGAGGAGAGAAGATGCAGCATAGGTGACACGACCGGCCTCATCGAAGACCTTGCTAAACACTCTCAGGAATGTCTGCAGATCCAAGGTCATCGGGTACCCTCACTAACACAGGGTATTGATACATGCAAGAGCCTCTCTACCTAGATGGGAAATTAGAAATGTCACTTTGGTCCAATCAGAGGGAAACTGATATGCCAGCAGTTTTATTGCAAGCGTGCACTGACGAAAAAATCCACGGCACTGCTTAGGTTTCCGTCTTGGCGGAGCTGACAATTGAAGGCCAGTTCCAGGTGCATGGGTGGCAGACTGAGAAATAGCTGCCAGGGTAGCTGCATCTTGGAAAGCTGCAGAAGTAGTAACCGGCATCAGGGTATTTAGTTGGGTGTTCAAATAGTGAAGGTAGGTCAGAATTTGATCCTGCTGTTCTTGTTGGCAAGTCATCTCCTGGAACACCTTCGAGAATGGAGGGTTTTGAAAAGGATTAATGGTCTGAGCAAACTGTCATGCCGGTGGGTCCACTGCCCCATGGGACTGGGATAATCTTGGAGGGGTATGACTAAGCGACAACCTGAGCATTCACTAGAGCCACTGATTGTGTGTATAGGCTTGTGCTGCAGGTAGCCACAAGTAACACTCCAGGGCAGTCCCCAGTACCTGACTAAAAGGCAAAAACACAGGTGTGGCTTCACAGGCAGGAATGACTTGGAGTGACTGGTAGAAAGGATTCACAAGAAACAGACAGGTCGAGTACTGGTTAAGTGCAAGAGGACAGGTACTGCAATACTGAAGGGATGCAGGAAAGGGAGTGCTGAACAGAAAGGACCAGAATGGGTTTAAAGACAAAGGCAGGGTACAGGTGTCACGACTGTGACCGTTAAATTGCAGGGACAAAGTACACCTTTGTTGTCCCTCAAGCTAGGGGTCCCTAGGCAAGTCCCTGTCCCCAAGATTATCCCTGAAGGTGAGGCCACCTGGTTTCATACCTAGCTATACTCCTAGCTACGACTCGCCTACACTGGTGATACAAATTATAGAACAATGTATAATCGCTTGATTTTTTCAAACAATGTAATGTAAAGTACATAGATTAACATTTAGCATTATTTGTGTAAGGGGTACACCGTGTCACTAGAACAGTTTTTTAAATTAAAAAAAAAACAAAACACAGTTTATCAACTTAAAACCTTTATTTTACACAAAACGTGATGATCATGGAGAACAACAAAGAGATGGCAGAAAATACAGAGTGCCCACATTATTAGGCTTACCCCATTCTTCGTTTCACTGACCCTGACTATACACCATCGGCTCAAAGTCAATAATTCTGTACTGAAAATGCACACAACAGATGCAGCGGGAAAAAGGTTAACAGCTGCGGACACATTTGTGTATTTAAGTAATGACAACTTGTGTGCTTGTCATATTATACAATAGATAGCAAATTTATCATCTACAACACAGTCCATGTGGCCAGGATTGGGAGTCAAAAAGGGAATCTGTCAGCAATATCAACCCACCCTAAGCCATTTACAGTTAGGGCCAGAAATATTTGGACAGTGACACAATTTTGGCGAGTTGGGCTCTGCATGCCACCACATTGGATTTGAAATGAAACCTCTACAACAGAATTCAAGTGCAGATTGTAACGTTTAATTTGAAGGGTTGAACAAAAATATCTGATAGAAAATGTAGGAATAGTACACATTTCTTTACAAACACTCCACATTTTAGGAGGTCAAAAGTAATTGGACAAATAAACATAACCCAAACAAAATATTTTTATTTTCAATATTTTGTTGCGAATCCTTTGGAGGCAATCACTGCCTTAAGTCTGGAACCCATGGACATCACCAAACGCTGGGTTTCCTCCTTCTTAATGCTTTGCCAGGCCTTTACAGCCGCAGCCTTCAGGTCTTGCTTGGTTGTGGGTCTTTCCGTCTTAAGTCTGGATTTGAGCAAGTGAAATGCATGCTCAATTGGGTTAAGATCTGGTGATTGACTTGGCCATTGCAGAATGTTCCACTTTTTTGCACTCATGAACTCCTGGGTAGCTTTGGCTGTATGCTTGGGGTCATTGTCCATCTGTACTATGAAGCGCCGTCCAATCAACTTTGCAGCATTTGGCTGAATCTGGGCTGAAAGTATATCCCGGTACACTTCAGAATTCATCCGGCTACTCTTGTCTGCTGTTATGTCATCAATAAACACAAGTGACCCAGTGCCATTGAAAGCCATGCATGCCCATGCCATCACGTTGCCTCCACCATGTTTTACAGAGGATGTGGTGTGCCTTGGATCATGTGCCGTTCCCTTTCTTCTCCAAACTTTTTTCTTCCCATCATTCTGGTACAGGTTGATCTTTGTCTCATCTGTCCATAGAATACTTTTCCAGAACTGAGCTGGCTTCTTGAGGTGTTTTTCTGCAAATTTAACTCTGGCCTGTCTATTTTTGGAATTGATGAATGGTTTGCATCTAGATGCAAACCCTTTGTATTTACTGTCATGGAGTCTTCTCTTTACTGTTGACTTAGCGACAGATACACCTACTTCACTGAGAGTGTTCTGGACTTCAGTTGATGTTGTGAACGGGTTCTTCTTCACCAAATAAAGTATGCGGCGATCATCCACCACTGTTGTCATCCGTGGACGCCCAGGCCTTTTTGAGTTCCCAAGCTCACCAGTCAATTCCTTTTTTCTCAGAATGTACCCAACTGTTGATTTTGCTACTCCAAGCATGTCTGCTATCTCTCTGATGGATTTTTTCTTTTTTTTCAGCCTCAGGATGTTCTGCTTCACCTCAATTGAGAGTTCCTTTGACCGCATGTTGTCTGGTCACAGCAACAGCTTCCAAATGCAAAACCACACACCTGGAATCCACCCCTGACCTTTTAACTACTTCATTGATTACAGGTTAACGAGGGAGACACCTTCAGAGTTAATTGCAGCCCTTAGAGTCCATTGTCCAATTACTTTTGGTCCCTTGAAAAAGAGGAGGCTATGCATTACAGAGCTATGATTCCTAAACCCTTTCTCCGATTTGGATGTGGAAACTCTCATATTGCAGCTGGGAGTGTGCACTTTCAGCCCATATTATATATATAATTGTATTTCTGAACATGTTTTTGTAAACAGCTAAAATAAGAAAACTTGTGTCACTGTCCAAATATTTCTGGCCCTAACTGTACATGGGCACATAGGTCAGTGGAAGGTAAACGCATTGAGGCTTTTATGTCCAATATTCTTTGCCTGAATCTAGAGTGTGACTTTTGCAATATACAAATGCAGTGTTAAGTGCTATGTCAAACCTAAAGCACTTCATGAGTATATGTATACACAATAGCCATCAAAATCAGAGAACAATGCATTATTAGTTGATTTTTTTCAGACAGAATGTAACCTTAATTGATGGAACATTTGGTGGTTTTTGTGTACGGGATGCACCATGACACTAGAGCAGGGTTTTCAAAAATAACCAAAGTTTATCAACTTAAAACCTTTATTTTACACAAAACGTGATGATCAGAATTAGAGAACAGCAATGACTGTAAGGCTGCTTTCACACAGCGTTTTTTTTGCTGTCCGAGGGGATCAGACTTTTTGCTGCACCCCTCGGACAGCAACTGATCCAAACTGATGACTGCAAACGGATGCCAAATAGGCATCCGATCCCGATATTTAGCAGCATCAGTTTGGATCCTCTCTCCTCTCCCTGCTCCTCCTGTCATCTCGTATTAACCCTCCTCTCTCCCTCCTGTCACCTTTCTCCTCTGTCTCCCCCTCTTTCTCCCCTCTGTCTCCCCTCTTTGTCCCCCTCTGTCTCCCCCTCTGTCTCCCCTCTTTGCTCCCCTCTTTGCTCCCCTCTTTGTCCCCTCTTTCTCCCCCTCTTTGCTCCCCTCTGTCTCCCCCTCTGTCTCCCCTTTGTCCTCCTGTTGGCCCCCTCTTTGCTCCCTCTTTGCAGAGCTTAAAAAATAAAAAAAATCTTCATTCTCACCTCTCCACGACACCCGCGCTGCTTCCAGCTTCTTCTGATCAACAGGACCTGGCGTGATGTCACAGTCACATGACCGGTTACCGCGGTAACCGGTCATGTGACTCAACTGTGACGTCAGGCCAGGTCCTAGATGCACAGAGCGGTGGAGGCATCGCTGGATCGTGGAGAGGTGAGAATAATGATTTTTTTATTTTTAACCCTTTCATTTAACTGGATATCACTTCTGCAATGTATGAATATACATTGCAGAAGTGATATTAGATGGCACACAGCGATGTTAGTGTACTGAGCATGCTCAGTACACTAACATCGGGTCCGAGGAGACATCAGCTGTTTCCTCGGACCCGCGCTCCATAGGCCCCATGTTATTTGGCACGGATCAGGTCGGATCCAATTCGGTCCGATCTGACCCGCTGTGCCAAAAATCGCAGCAGGCTGCGATTTTGGGCACATCAAAAAATCGGCCAGGATCGCATCCGACAAAAATCGGATGCCAATAAGGCCAAATCCGATGTGATGCGTGCCCATAGGATAACATGGGGCCAAAATCTGATCCGTGGCTGTCAGTTTTACAACGGACAGCCACGGATCACAGAAAAACGCTGTGTGAAAGCACCCTAACACAGAGGAAGATTAAAACTAAATATTGTGAAGGTTACAACAGTAACCAATCAGTAGGAAGTGTACTTTGTACAGGCCTTTGCTTTGAATGACTTCAGCACATCTGCAGCCACAGGTCATCACTAGTCTCTTGCGCTGCTCTGGGGGAGGGGGGGTGGGGGGAGGGATTTTGCTCCATTCATTCCAGTCTCTTCCACAGTTCTGTGACTGTTGTGTGCAGGGGTGTATAAAGCCCCCTGCCGCCTGAGCCACACAGTGTGGAGCGGGGGGTGCGGTGGGGGTGGTGATGTCAGTAGCTAGCACCGCCGCCCCTACAGCCGCAAGTGAGGACTGGGGGGGAGGTCTATGCAGCAGGGGGAGAGGCTGTGTTTTACTGCAGCTGGCGGCGCCCGTCGGGCAGGAAGACGCTGTATGGATATGGCGCCGCCCCCTTCTGCACAGCCGCTCCCCCTGCCAGCTTGCCGCCTGAGTTAAAGGGCTCACACTGTCCAATGGACGCTGCGGCCCTGGTTGTGGGTTTCTTGGGGATATCTTTCTCACTAAGAATTTTCCAGAAGTTTCTACTGGGTTTAGGGGTTTAAATCAGGACTCTGGGCGGCCATTTCATTGTTTCAATGGTTTCTGCTTCAAGACACTGCTTTACCGGTTTTGCTGTGTGACAGGGGGCATTGTTCTGCATGAAAATTGCTGGCTGATTGAGTGCTGAATGCAAGTAAGGAACCACATGTTGTTGAAGAAGGTTCAGATACACACTTGCATTCACTCTGTCATGTAGCATGAGAGGTCCAAAACATGCATCAAACCATGACATTTCCTCCAGCACCTTTCATTGACTTCTTTACACACTTTGGGTTCAGTCTTTCCCCAGTTTGTCGACAAACATAATGTTTCCCATCAGGCCCAAATAAATTAAACTTGCTTTCATCATGAAAATGAACTGTGGACCACTTCTCTCCTCACCAAAGGCAAGTCTAGCCTTTAGATTATTTCTGCTAATGAGAGGTTTGGTCACTGCAGAGTTAGATTTCAGTCCAAATGCTCTTAAATGTCGTGACACTGTATGACGGGACAGATCCTTACCCTGTTCAGTGCTGAACTAGCAAGCTATTCCAGCTGCAGTGTTGAAACCCATGGAGATTCTCAGCATTATCCTGTCCTCTCTTGCATTTGTCTTTCAAGGGTGACCAGGTTTCTTGGGGGACTTGAAAAGAGTTTGTGATGTTGTAAAGATGCAATATTCTAGAAATCACAGATTTGGAACAACCAATATCTGTTGATAGGCTGATAGGGAGACCCCTTTGGCCTTCATCCGGACAACCTGCTACTGGAGGGTTTCAGCCACTTTGGAACGGCACACCAGTTTTGCAAAGCGAGTGCAAACTGGAAATATAGGCTGCCAGTTATATAGGGTTTGTCAATAATAAAGAAAATTAGCACCAGGTGCCAGATTAACACCATTTAATTTACAAGTATCTGAAAGTGTTCTCTAATTTTGATTAGTGTTCTTTTACATTTATCTAATTTACATTTTTATTCTGTGCTTTATGATGTATTACATTTATTATTAAATAAGGTTAAAATATGGCTATTTTAATCATGTTAGGATATTTTCACATAGGACAACACAATGACCTTGACATTAAGGAAATTGTGTGTTGTTCTCTAATTTTGATCGCCAGTGTATATGTTCCCCCTCCCAAGGGAGTGAAAGGGCAGGGGTGCGAATTGAATACACAGACAAAACAGGCACATAAACAGGTAACAAAGGATTCCAAATCTTCTCCAGAAGAAAATGCATTGCAGAGGCAAAAGGAGCGAAGCACTTTAGAGAAAAGCTCATACAACGTGTCAATATAGAGATTCTATATCTGCCAAGAAGTGAATCAGGGTCGAGTAAATATAGCTGAAGGGAATGATAATAAGAACTTACAGCTGAAATTTAAGGCTAAGAGAAATCTCACCTAGCAGGGAAAAGGTCTGTGACCCCTTCAGCATAAAGTGAAAGTAAATATATGTTGAGACCTCCTGATCTCAGATCCCTCAGAGGTAACCTCAAAATGAGACACACTCATGACTACAGGACTGGAACAGGTTCAGGAGACAGGACAGGTGCAAAGCCACAAATACTGGTTCACAGGAACATGAGGCTGGAGCAACAGACATGCATGAATCCTATTGCTCAGGCAAGGGGATGGTGCCTTATATACACAACCTCTCAGCGATAGGTTGGAGAAGACCTTTGGATTATGTGCGCTGCCTCTTTAAGAAACAGAAAGAGTGCGCACACGTGGCCCAAAAAACATACCAGGAGTCCTGCGCCCTGGGGCTGTTTGAGCTAGTGCTCTCTGTTATCAGTTTTTTTCCTTTTTCCAATTTGCCCATAAAAGAGGAGGTTTTTAACCCAGATAAAGGCTGAAAATGGATATATGGGACTCAGTCAAGCAGACACGCCTCAACGCGGTTACTGGGTGGTTTATCGATATGGCCATATTTATAAAGCTACAGCCATGGCCAAACGTATTGACACCCCTGCAATTCTGTCAGATAATACTCAGTTTCTTCCTGAAAATGATTGCAATCACAAATTCTTTGGTATTATTATCTTCATTTAATTTGTCTTCAATGAAAAAACACAAAAGAGAATTGTCCTAAAGCCAAATTGGATATAATTCCACCAAACATAAAAAAGGGGGTGGACAAAAGTATTGGCACTGTTAGAAAAGTCATGTGATGCTTCTGTAATTTGTGTAATTAACAGCACCTGTAACTTACCTGTGGCACCTAACAGGTGTTGGCAATAACTAAATCACACTTGCAGCCAGTTGACATGGATTAAAGTTGACTCCACCTCTGTCCTGTGTCCTTGTGTGTACTACATTGAGCATGGAGAAAAGGAAGAAGACCAAAGAACTGTCTGAGGACTTGAGAAAACAAATTGTGAGGAACCATGAGCAATTTCAAGGCTACAAGTCCATCTCCAAAGACCTGAATGTTCCTGTGTCTACCGTGCGCAGTGTCATCAAGAAGTTTAAAGCTCATGGCACTGTGGCTAATCTCTCTATATGTGGACGGAAAAGAAAAATTGTCAAGAGATTTCAATGCAAGATTGTGCGGATGGTGGATAAAGAACCTCGACTAACATCCAAACAAGTTCAAGCTGCCCTGCAGTCCGAGGGTACAACAGTGTCAACCCGTACTATCCGTCGGCGTCTGAATGATAAGGGACTGTATGGTAGGATACCCAGGAAAACCCCACTTCTTACCCCGAGACATAAAAAAAGCCAGGCTGGAGTTTGCCAAAACTTACCTGAGAAAGCCTAAAACATTTTGGAAGAATGTTCTCTCTTTTTGGGCAAAGGCATCAACATAGAGTTTACAGGAGAAAAAAAGAGGCATTCAAAGAAAAGAAAAAGAACATGGTCCCTACAGTCAAACATGGTGGAGGTTCCCTGATGTTTTGGGGTTGCTTTGCTGCCTCTGGCACTGGACTGCTTGACCATGTGCATGGCATTATGAAGTCTGAAGACTACCAACAAATTTTGCAGCATAATGTAGGGCACAGTGTGAGAAAGCTGGGTCTCCCTCAGAGGTCATGGGTCTTCCAGCAGGACAATGACCCAAAACACACTTCAAAATGCACTAGAAAATGGTTTGAGAGAAAGCACTGGAGACTTCTAAGGTGGCCAGCAATGAGTCCAGACCTGAATCCCATAGATCACCTATGGAGAGATCTAAAAATGGCAGTTTGGAGAAGGCACCCTTCAAATATCAGGGACCTGGAGCAGTTTGCCACTAAGAATGGTCTAAAATTCCAGCAGAACATTGTAAGAAACTCATTGATGGTTACCGGAAGGGGTTGATCGCAGTTATTTTGGCTAAAGGTTGTGCAACCAAGTATTAGGCTGAGGATGCCAATACTTTTGTCTGACCCATTTTTGGAGTTTTGTGTAAAATGATCAATGTTTTGCTTTTTGTTTCATTCTCTTTTGTGTTTTTTTCGTTGAAGACAAATTAAATGAAGATAATAATAGCAAAGAATGTGTGATTGCAATCATTTTCAGGAAGACACGGAGTATTATCTGAAAGAATTGAAGGGGTGTCAATACTTTTGGCCATGACTGTAAGTGCGTCAAAAAGGTTTTTTGCTTATGAAATATTCCTACTTTCTAATTATCATAGCAGAGTGCCGCTTTTTTCTACTATTGTAATGATTGTGTTTGGTGTGCACCTATGCACACTGACAGGATTGAGTGCTATAGTTAATCTTCAATTTTGGGATTAGGATGCAACAGTCAGTTATTAAAACAGTGTTTAGGCTACATTCAGACTGTGCATTGTTTGATCAGTTTTTTGCAGTGCATAAAACGGATCACTCAAATTAAATCCCAGCCAAGTCTATAGGTTTCCATTTTTGCCATTCACACAGGGCACTTTTAAAGTGATTCGTTTCTTCACTTTAGGACTTCACCGTTTTAAAAAAGTGCATGTCAGTTTCTGTGCTGTCTTTCTCCTGCATTTTCCAATAGGAGCCGTTCTAAATAGAAAAATACGCAGCACCCAAAAACGCAGCAAAAAAATGGATCAGAAAAGGGTGATCCTTTTTTTTCTGCTTTTTGGAAAACAGTTGGTGAGTTTGTCAACAAACAATGTTTCCAATCAGGCCCAAATAAATTAAACACAGCTAAAAACACAGCAAGTGGACATAAAAAAATCTCTTTAGCAACAGTGGTCCACCACGCCAGCATTTTCCATCGTTTTTCAGTGTTGCTCTGGTCCCTCAGCAACATTTTGTCATCGCAACTTCGAACTGACCAGAAGACAAAAGTTAGGTCATGAGCAGGGTTGTGGAGTCCTAGAGTCAAACCTCCGACTCTGACTCCACCAAAATGGACACCAACTGAGACTCCATAACCATGGCTGTGAAGTCAGTAAGCCATATATCCAACTCAGACTCCAGCTCCTCAATTTCCGTCTCCACCCAAAATGGGCACCGACTCCATAGCCCTGATCACAAGTTCTCAATGCATCTCTATGAGCGCCAGAATGAGGCACCCATAGACTTGTTTTGGAGCTGTGACCTCCTACACACTCCAGCCGACAGATCACAAATCGCCATGGACGGACCAGACTGACTGTGATAGAAGATGACGACGCTGCAGTGGTGATTTAATAACTCAAAAACTGTTGAATACTTAAGTAAGCAGTAAATTACAAATTTGATTGCATATACAATTATTATCTGGTAATATGTATGTGCAATGATGGGGATAACCCTTTAAAGCACCACTTGAGCGTGCTGCATTTTACAATGTTACAGTGACTTCAATAAAATAGTGCTGGAGATAGCGGTATGCGCATGCGCGGGCTCAGACACCATTTTATTGAAGAGTTCAAGTATTACATCAAGATTGTACTGATCACGTACCGGCCATGACTATAATGGTGACGACGGAGGGAAGAAATTTAAATAAAGGGCAGACAGGAGGAATATTGACACTAGACCTGACCCACATAGTACCGCCCTGATGATTAAGCTACTGCACCAATGACGTCATTTCTGAAGCTTTGAACACGGATTTTTCTGCAATAAAGCATCTGATTTCTGCACTAAAGGTATGATTGTACTCAGCATCCCAGCGCCTGTATGGCACTGCCTGTAATTTATACATGAGAACCCTGCTGGTTGGTTCCCTTTAATGAAGAAAAAAAACACTTAAAATACGTTTCTATTTGCTCTCGAGGTCAGCAGTGGCGAGATATCTGCTCCTTTCACCTTTACACATGAGCAAAATACTAATTTAGGTCCTAATTGATATAACGTCAAAAGCTTCTGCCAATAGTCATTGTCCTATCCTAAACTCCTATCCATAATGAATGTGGCTGTCAGTCATCCGTCTTCTTCCCCATTACGGCTATTCTCTGTCAATCTATACATTGACTTCCTATCTCCTCCAGAATTCAATGCTAAGCTCTACTTTTGACATTGTGATCCGAACTGATGTGAACTGGGAAAGTCTAGATATAAACATGCAGAAGCGCATTTATTGTTCACATCTTACATGTCCTTCTCCTCTTCAAGACGTCTCAGGAGGTCTCCTACTATTCTACCGTCCTACCACTCATCCAGGGGAGCAGATAGAAAGGAGGCACAATTACCAATTGCTCCAAGATGCTGATGCCTGAGGGGGCCCGGTAGAAACTCTGCTCCATATGATGGTAGTGGAATCATAAATGGTCTTTGGTAATGGCGGGAGGGAAATGATACATTGGGACACCAAATGGTGTCCTCCCATAACAGTGCCATGATTCTAATTAACCCTTAAAAGCAGATTTGTCATCACACTCCTTAATAGATCTCTTAAGGTACCGTCACATACGGCAATATTGCTAGACAATTTCACTGGCAATTTGCTGGTTACAGTGAAATCATGGACACATTGTTCTATTTTGTTGCTGTGTACAAATGGAACAATGTGTCCATGATTTCACTGCAACCAGCAAACTGCCAGTGACATTGCTTGCAAAATTGCCGTGTGTGACAGTACCTTTAAGGTACCGTCACACGAGGCGACGGCAACTGGCGGGAGCGCGCACGTTTTTGGCGCCCGCCAGAGTCGCCGTTCTCCATTTACATGGGGCGACACCTCCAGCGCCGCGCCGGCGATATGACAGGCGGCATCGCCGCTGGGGTGTCTCAAAACCCCAGCGGCGATGCAGTACAATGGGAGCCAATGGCTCCCATCGCCTGTCAGGTCGCCGGCGGCCGTTTACATGGGGCGAGATGTGCACATGCCCCAGATCGGTGCTCTGAAACCAGGTGACCAGTAAATGGTGTCGCTCTCGCCCTTTCACATTAGGCGATGCAGGGGCGATATCGGCGTCGATAGGCCATGCCCCTGCATCGCCTAATAAATCGGCGGTACTGTCACCTCGCATGACGGTACCTTTAGTCTAGATGAGGTTGGTGTCCTAACTATGAAAATCCATTTCTGAATGAACATATACTCCTGTGCATTTCAGGAGTCCAGTTACAGAGTCAGAATGACAAAGCTCAACTACATTTAGTCTCCGCCAACCCAGCCTGAATTACAGCTGCAGCAGGGAGTGAGGAGCTGTGAATCAGGCTACTCAGGCGTTGTTTCAGCAGTAGCAAAGAGCTGCAACACTGAGGAGCTAAGAGGATAGATACAAAAGTAACAGGAAGAAATCAATTTTAGTCCTTCTTGAGCCAACGTCTTTTAGTCACAGACATGGTGAAGGGAGCAATTACAGTAACTCAATACACAATGAGCAGCAGCTGTAAGCACTCTGCAAAAATGTGTTGCAGGGCCAGCTGTCAATCAAAGTACTTATTATCATCGATCACAGTGTATTGAGCGACTGTAATAGTTCCTTCCTGTCACTGAAAGACAGCGGCTCAGGGAGGAACAAAATTAATTTCTTCTCAGTAGCCGCACTTTCAATGAGGCGCCTTGACAACATTGAAACACTATTAACCTGCAGAATTAATTTATGTGTTCAGGTTGTAGCCTTTGTGGTCAAGACAGGTTCTCTTTAATAACTTATTCAGTCACAATACTATATGGAGGTAGTAGTTTTATCACCTGTGATATGTTGTTTTCTTTAAAGTGGTTTTACTACAAGGTAAAACTAAAATAAATGGCGTTTCCAACTGTTCTACACTTATTCCTAGTGTCTATAGTTTTTGTTTACACAGCTTGCAATGAATTGGTGTGAATACATTTAAAGTATCGGCAGACAAGGTCTCATTCAGAGGGCGACTACTCCGAACCTACAGGGGTCCATAGAGACCACAGTTACACTAAGAGGCCCACAGCTCAGGATACAAGAGAGGAACTGAAGATGTTAATATACAGGGGTTGGACAAAAGAATAGAAACACCTAACGCTTTGGCATCATAATCTTCGAACATGTTATAAACATGCAAACCGTGACATATGTTAATGTTTTGTAGTTGATTATTTGTGTTAAGTGATATGTGTATGTAAATTAACTGTTTGTTTTGCTGAATTGTAAGAACATTGATGAGAACCTGATACCAATGGCAGACTTTTCGGATTTTCAAAAAGGCCGAATTGTTGGTGCTCGTATGGCAGGTGCTAGTGTAACAAAGTGCCCGAATGCTTGGCGTGTGAAGAGGTGCTGTCTCCAAAGTAATGACTGCGTTTGAAAGAGAAGGAAAAACGTCCGCAGCAAAGTACAGGTCCGGACGAAAGTCGAAGCTGACTGAGAGAGACCGTCGCACTCTAAAGAGAATTGTGAGAGAATCGCAAGACCACGGCTCCGAATGTCACTGCTGAGCTCAATGAACATCTACAGAACCCAGTGTCCACCAAAATCACTGCTGAGCTCAATGAACATCTACAGAACCCAGTGTCCATTAAGACTGTTCATCAGGAGCTGCACAAATCTGGATTCCACGGAAGAGCTGCAATTAGAAAACCGCTGCTCTCAATGAGAAATGTTTCCAAGTGTTTAGAGTGGTGTAGAAACCTCCAGAATTGGTCCCTTGAGCAGTGGAAACATGTGATATTCTCAGATGAATCATCGTTTACCCCATTTTCCCACCTCCGGCCGAGTGTACGTTTGGAGACAGCCAAAGAAGCATTCCATCCAGACTGCCTTCTCCAAACCGTAAAACATGGCGGAGGTTCTGTGATGATCTAGGGTGCTATTTCGTGGAGATCCGCCGGGCCCATATCACCTTGTATGAATCCATACCTAGGAGAATTGAGGCTGTAATCGCCGCAAAAGGTGGACCTACACCATATTAAACTAACTTTTGTTGATTTTTCCAGGTGTTTCCATTATTTTGTCCAACCCCTGTATATATATGTCCCCTTCATACATTTCAGACATGGTCTCCTGATACCTACTCTCGCGCAACCTGTGATCCTCCCAAGATCTCCTCCTCTACTCCCCCCTCATCTCCTCTTCGCACAACCGCATACAGGATTTCTCCTGTGCCTCTCCCAGACTCTGGAACTCACTGCCCTAACACATCAGACACTCGCCTACCCTGGGAACCTTCTAAAGAAGCCTAAAGACCCTCCTCTTCCGTCAAGCCTATAACCTCCTATAAGACCCGGTCCACCCACTGCCTCACGACCGGCACCTCCCCCTGTGACTGTATCCCCACCCGCCTCCCATAGACTGTGAGCCCTCGTGGACAAGTTCTTCTCCCCTCTTGTATCTGTACGACCAAATTGTCCACATTTATTGTACTTGTCCTTGTCTGCTTTTTAGCATGTAAAGCGACATGGAATTTAATGGCGCTATATAAATAATATTATTAATTATTATTATTATTATTATTATTAATAATATGGTGTTTTTAATATGAGTCAAGACTGAGGCACGAATGTTATATCACACGCCACAAATACAAGGAATGTGAGGAAGAGGAATAGCTGAAGATGCACAAGAAGGGAGGAGAGAAGAAAATCAAATGATTCTCGTGCAGCACTCAGAAAAAGCAGACAGGGAAATCTAGCAATTATAAGGGAAGGAAGATGCAAATTGAACAAATGAAAAGGCAATGGCTCCCAGACGGGCACTTTAGGTGAAGGAGATTTTCCCCTGCAGTATCAAAGTGACAGAAAGAGGTCTCCTGCTATTATCGAGACTCTCACCTGTCTGTGAGCAGAATGAGCAAGTGTGAGCGACGCACAGGTAATAACGCAAGAATGATTTATAGAGGCAGCCACAGAGAATGACAGAGATGAAGAGAAAGAGACAAAGTGAGAGAGAGAAAGAGAAAGGGAGAAAAAGGGAGAGAGAAAGTGAGAGAGAGAGAAAGGTAGAGAGACAAAGAGGTAGCGATAGATAGAGACAGATGAAGAGAGAGACACCGATAATCTACAGTGTGAGTGTAAATGGAAGGAGGACAGCCTAATTCCAATACAAAGAGTGAACAAGTCAGAAGCCCTGGAGTCCTCCTCAGCACCAGGACTCGGCCTCCATGACACCCAGGTGAAATTTCTGCTGTATGCTGATGACCTCGTGCGGTTATCACCAACTGAGCAAGGCCTCCATGATCATCTGAAAATCGAAAGCCCCCGCCACACTAAGCGAGATCGCTGCTGAGTCACAAGTTTGGTGACGCAACAGCAACCTCGCCAGCGATCTCGCTATGTGTGACACTTAGCAGCGACCAGGCCCCTGCTGTGAGATCTCTGCTCGTGTCAGAGTTGCCTGGATCATTTTTTGATCGTTGGGGTCCCGCTGGGTAGCATGCATCGGTGTGTTTGACAGGGAGAACGACCAACGACCTCAATACTACAAGGGACAACGACCTCAATACTACAGGTCTGAGAAACAGGGTCCCAACGACCTCCATATCATTCTGGATCGTTGCTGCGTCGCTGGTGAGATCTGACTGTTTGACATCTCACCAGCGATCCCAACCAGGTCGTATCATTGTCGGGATCGCTGGTACGTTGCCAAGTGTGACGGTACCCTTAGAGTCCTTTAGCAGCACACGGGCAATTACAATGACAAGACAGCAGAAACATGCTGGTCTTCCTCCCTTTATGATCAACAACTTTCCGCTTCAGAAACTACCAAAGTGCACCTACCTGGGCCTAGAACTCAGACATTAAGGGTGCTTCGAGCAAGCCAGAGAGTTACTGAAAGACAAGGCATCTGAAGACGTCTGTATCATCTCAAGGCAACAGTAACAGTTTGGAAAAAATCTTTGACACCATCATTGCCCCAATCCTAATGAAAGGCAGTGAAGTCTGGGGTCCAGTCTTATACCTACACTGATCAAAGTGGGACGCTGGGCCGACTGAAATATTCCACCTAGAGTTCTGCAAGCATCTTCTCCAAGTCCATTGGAGTACATCAAACAGCGCCTGCCGAGCAGGGCTGGGCATATTCCCGCTACACCTCGAGATCCAGAAGAAGGCGCTGTCATTCAAGGCTCATCTACTAAGCAGTAGTCCCAACTCCTACCATCACAAAGCCCTCCTGCACCAGGAAGCCCCAGGAAGCCTCCCAACACATAGTACCCAAAGCCAGCCTGACCAAGCCACCAACCCACATGGCCTGACAAAAGGCGAAATTCAGAAGACAGTACACAAAGGAAAAGAGGAATATCTCAGCATCTGGAGGAACGACATAAACAAACCACTTAAATTGACGATATACCAGAACCTACAGAGGGAGTACAAATTGGCCCCATATCTAGAGAAACTCGAAGACCCCAAAGAGTGACAGCTCCTGAGCCGGTACAGACTGAGCACCCACAAATGACAGATCCTGAGCAGGTACAAACTGAGCGCCCACAAAATGACAGATCCTGAGCCGGTACAGACTGAGCACCCACAAAGTGACAGATCCTGAGCCGGTACAGACTGAGCGCCCACAGAGCGACAGATCCTGAGCCGGTACAGACTGAGCGCCCACAGAGCGACAGATCCTAAGCCGGTACAGACTGAGCGCCCACAGAGCGACAGATCCTGAGCCGGTACAGACTGAGCGCCCACAGAGCGACAGATCCTAAGCCGGTACAGACTGAGCGCCCACAGAGCGACAGATCCTGAGCCGGTACAGACTGAGCGCCCACAGAGCGACAGATCCTGAGCCGGTACAGACTGAGTGCCCAGAGAGTGACAGATCCTGAGCCGCTACAGACTGAGCGCCCACAGAGTGACAGATCCTGAGCCGGAACAGACTGAGCGCCCACAGAGCGACAGATCCTAAGCCGGTACAGACTGAGCGCCCACAGAGCGACAGATCCTGAGCCGGTACAGACTGAGCGTCCACAGAGCGACAGATCCTGAGCCGGTACAGACTGAGCACCCACAGAGCGACAGATCCTAAGCCGGTACAGACTGAGCGCCCACAGAGCGACAGATCCTGAGCCGGTACAGACTGAGCGTCCACAGAGCGACAGATCCTGAGCCGGTACAGACTGAGCGCCCACAGAGTGACAGATCCTGAGCCGGTACAGACTGAGCGTCCACAGAGTGACAGATCCTGAGCCGGTACAGACTGAGCGTCCACAGAGCGACAGATCCTGAGCCGGTACAGACTGAGCGCCCACAGAGTGACAGATCCTGAGCCGGTACAGACTGAGCGCCCACAGAGCGACAGATCCTGAGCCGGTACAGACTGAGCACCCACAGAGTGACAGATCCTGAGCCGGTACAGACTGAGCACCCACAGAGTGACAGATCCTGAGCCGATACAGACTAAGCGCCCACAGAGCGACAGATCCTGAGCCGGTACAGACTGAGCGTCCACAGAGCGACAGATCCTGAGCCGGTACAGACTGAGCGCCCACAGAGCGACAGATCCTGAGCCGGTACAGACTGAGCACCCACAGAGCGACAGATCCTGAGCCAGTACAGACTGAGCGCCCACAGAGCAACAGATCCTGAGCCGGTACAGACTGAGCGCCCACAGAGCGACAGATCCTGAGCCGGTACAGACCGAGCGCCCACAGAGCGACAGATCCTGAGCCGGTACAGACCGAGCGCCCACAGAGTGACAGATCCTGAGCCGGTACAGACTGAGCGTCCACAGAGTGACAGATCCTGAGCCGGTACAGACTGAGCGTCCACAGAGCGACAGATCCTGAGCCGGTACAGACCGAGCGCCCACAGAGTGACAGATCCTGAGCCGGTACAGACTGAGCGCCCACAGAGCGACAGATCCTGAGCCGGTACAGACTGAGCACCCACAGAACGACAGATCCTGAGCCGGTACAGACTGAGCACCCACAGAGCGACAGATCCTGAGCCGGTACAGACCGAGCGCCCACAGAGCGACAGATCCTGAGCCGGTACAGACTGAGCGCCTACACAGCGACAGATCCTGAGCCGGTACAGACTGAGCGCCCACAGAGCGACAGATCCTGAGCCGGTACAGACCGAGCGCCCACAGAGCGACAGATCCTGAGCCGGTACAGACCGAGCGCCCACAGAGCGACAGATCCTGAGCCGGTACAGACTGAGCGCCTACACAGCGACAGATCCTGAGCCGGTATAGACTGAGCACCCACAGAGCGACAGATCCTGAGCTGGAACAG
Organism: Allobates femoralis; assembly: GCA_033576535.1. Lineage (NCBI taxonomy): Eukaryota > Metazoa > Chordata > Amphibia > Anura > Aromobatidae > Allobates > Allobates femoralis. The sequence goes on along the minus strand of JARQOC010000008.1, from coordinate 127,538,260 downwards.
ACTGAGCGCCCACAGAGCGACAGATCCTGAGCCGGTACAGACTGAGCGTCCACAGAGCGACAGATCCTGAGCCGGTACAGACCGAGCGCCCACAGAGCGACAGATCCTGAGCTGGAACAGACTGAGCGCCCACAGAGCAAGTCCTGCCAATATAATAATTTGAATTGAATGGAAAGAGATACGGAGAGAGAGAGATACGGAGAGAAGAGAGAGAGACGGACGGAGAGAGAGACGGAGAGAGAGAGAGACGGAGAGAGAGAGAGACGGAGAGAGAGAGAGACAGAGAGAGAGAGAGAGAGGAGAGAGAGGAGAGAGAGAGAGAGAGAGAGAGAGGAGAGAGAGAGAGAGAGGAGGAGAGAGAGAGAGAGAGGAGAGAGGAGAGAGAGAGAGGAGAGAGAGAGAGAGAGAAGAGAGAGAGAGACGGAGAGAGAGAGAGAGAGAGAGACGGAGAGAGAGAGAGACGGAGAGAGAGAGAGAGAGACGGAGAGAGAGAGAGAGAGAGAGAGACGGAGAGAGAGAGAGAGAGAGACGGAGAGAGAGAGAGAGAGAGAGACGGAGAGAGAGAGACGGAGAGAGAGAGAGAGACGGAGAGAGAGGTGCCCTAAATACTCCGCAGTGAGGGACACTCACTTCAAGAGACTGTCTGATCTCCTCCCAGACTTCACCTCCATGGAGGAGGAAGAGAAACTGCCGATACTACTGGGTGAAGAGGAAAGTGCAGTGGCCATAGCAGCGCAATATGTCAGTGTCTGCCACAGACTAAGAGGAGACTGATATGTCATGGACTTCTGTACCCCAACCCTGAACACTTCCCTATCCCCCAACTAAGAGCCTGATATGCCATGGACTTATATACCCCACCCTGGACATGTCCCCATCCTCTAAAAGGATCCCGATATATCATGGACTTCAATATGCCTACCCACTCCCCACTCCCATCCCCCTATTTTTACTATTTGCTTTAGCAATGCTGATATTTACTTAGTCCTGCCAATAAAGCTCATTTGAAGTTGAATTGAATTGAATGAGAGAGAGAGAGAAGAGACGGAGAGAGAGAGAGAGACGGAGAGAGAGAGAGGGGACGGAGAGAGAGAGGAGAGGAGAGAGAGAGAGAGAGGACGGAGAGAGAGAGAGACGGAGAGAGAGAGAGAGGAGACGGAGAGAGAGAGAGACGGAGAGAGAGAGAGAGAGACGGAGAGAGAGAGAGGGAGGAGAGAGAGAGACGGAGAGAGAGAGAGAGACGGAGAGAGAGAGAGAGACGAGAGAGAGAGAGACGGAGAGAGAGAGACGGAGAGAGAAGACGGAGAGAGAGAGACGGAGAGAGAGAGAGAGAGACGGAGAGAGAGAGACAGAGAGAGAGAGACGAGAGAGAGAGACAGAGAGAGAGACAGAGAGAGAGACAGAGAGAGAGACAGAAGACAGTGAAAGACAGAAAGAGAGAGAAACAGACCGACACATATAAGAGCGATAAAAAACGATGGAGCTAGGCGATAGGCCATTATATATACTAAATATATGTATACAGTATATACACATGCACACACAAATACATCATTAGCAGATTCTACAAGGAAGAAAAACCCTGTAAATAATAAATCTAATGGGTACACACTTAGCATTGTGGCCTCATGATTAGATTCTATATTTATTTTGCAGCACTTCAATTAAAGTGCCAGTGCATATACATAAAATAATGTGCACTACTTTATAAACCCGCCCCCTTCATCGATATACTTGTTCTTATCATGGGATCTGGTATGGCTGCTTCCTGCCCCCGTACGGCTCTTGGCATCATTATGGTGTCTGTGTGTTCCTGGGAGCTAACGGTAACAAGACTCCTGCGCTCTAGTCATGCGGACTACCTAGATGGCCACAGGTTGTCCGGTTGGGGCGTGCATGCACCAATAAGGTCAGATTTCATTTGCCATCTAGCAATCATATGATCACTCACCATTATAATTTCCAGACCTGTGGGACAATTGAAGTGTCATTAACCCCCTGAGCATCCTTGCACACCAAATGAGTGTTGTGGATCATGTGTTTGTGGTGACCCTGCTTTGTCCATTATACTATGAGTAAGGGCATTCTGTGCCATATATATGTAAAGGGTACATGTTTATTATGTACATTTGCTTTGACTACTATGTCTAATGGACTGTTAGAAGTTATGTCACAATCACCCAATGCATCTCTATGGGAGCCAAAACAAGGCTTTCATAGAGATGTATTGAGTTGTGACCTCCCGCACGCTCCATGAAACAGTGGAGCTGTCGGCAGGTGAAAAATCACAGCTAACTGACCAGAGTGAGGGTGATGGAAGATGAAGCCGCCAGAAAGAGTATAATACAGGGGGCAGAGGACTTTGATTTGAAGCACAGCCATTGTTCTTATTTTATAAGTCAATAGAGCACATACAAATAAACAACTCTGTAATAAATCTTATCAGACAAATCTGCTTCTTTCTCTGCCAGAATTGATCAGTTATCAACATTCTCCATTGTGCGATAAATTCTGTATTCAGTGAAGACTGTCCCATCACTGATAGGAGATGGCTGATGTTAGTGATCAGATTCTATGATGATGGGAGGAGCTAGAGGCAGAGGGAGGAGCTAGAGACAGAAGCAAGGAGGAGCTGGAGGGAGGAGCTAGAGGCATACAGAGGAGCAATGAGGAGCTAGAGGCAGAGGGAGAAGCAGAAGTGCCAAGAAAGAGGAGCTAAAGGCGGAAGGAGGAGCTAGAGGAAGAGCTCCTCCCTCCCTAGGATCTTATTAGTAACAGCTGCCATCTCCTATCTCAGTGATGGGAAAGTCTTCAGTGAATACAGATTACACCCCATAATTGAGAATCTTGATGACTGACCAATTTTGGCAGATAAAGAAGCAAATTTGCCTGACAAAAATAGGCAGCTTTGTAATAATCTTATGTGCACTATTGATTAATGAAATAAATATTAAAACTATGGCAATAAAAAAAAAATCCGGAGTGGTGCATTAAACAGTTCTTTATTTATGCCAAGCCTAATAAAAGATATACTGTATTTTTCGGACTACAAGATGCACTTCTCCCCCCAAATTCTGGGGGAAAGTGGGATGTGTGTCTTATAGCCCAAATATAGCATGATGAGGTGCTGTGGGGCTGTGCTGTTGGTAGCAGCAGCTCTGGAGCGGGCAGGAGGAGGCTGGCGCTGGCTGCAGAAGCAGCTGGTGATCACGTGTCCCCGCTCATTAGCCTACTGTAATATTCACTCCATCCCCCTGTCCATCACCACTCAGTGCTGAGAGATGAGCGGTGCATATTACAGTAGGCTAAGTTTACTGACCCCTCCATCCTGTATATGGCCCCCCTGCTGCTGCACACACAAAAATAATAAGCGTTGTAACATACCTGTCCATAGCTCGCCTCGTCTCTCCCTCTGCAGCATTGCCTGTCTGGCTTCCTGTCTGTGCGTCCCTGGGGATCAGATCATGTGACTGGCACAGCACAGTGATGTCATGAATTTGAGCCCCGATCACGATTGGATGCCAACACACACAGACAGGAAGCCAGACGGGCGATGCTGCAGAGTGAGAGACGAGGGGAGCGGCGGACAGGTTTGTTATGTTTGTTATTTTTGTGTGTGCAGCAGCAGGGGGCCATATACATGATGGTGGTACTATATCCTGGAGGGGGGTGCCATATGGAGGATGGGGGATGATATATGTAGGATGGGAGTACTACCGTGTTTCCCCGAAAGTAGGGCGCCCCCGAAAGTAAGGCATGCTTTGGGGGGCGCCCTACTTTCTAATATAAGCCCCCCCCCGAATGTAAGGCGTACCTGTCCGGATCACATCACCGGATCTGTGGCACTGCGGCACCGCTCCCCGTGCCCCGCTGTCCCCACTGTCAGTCCCCGCCAATACGCTGTGCTCCGGCGCTCTCTCCTTCTGTCCACTCCGCCCACGAGCCCTGCGCCAATCACAGCGCAGGAATCGGCCAGCTGACGTCAGTCCTGGCCTGTGATTGGCCCAGGGCTCCTGCGCTGTGATTGGCCCTGGGCTCCGGCGCTGTGATTGGCCCTGGGCTCCGGCGCTGTGATTGGCCCTGGGCTCCGGCGCTGTGATTGGCCCAGGGCAGGAGCCAGGTGTGTGTGGTGTGTGTGGTGATTGGGTGGGTGAGTGTGGTGAGTTGTGTGATGTGTTGTGATAGTTGTGTATATGCATGTGTGATGTGTGATTTGTGTGAGTTGTGTGTATGGTGTGTGAAGTGTGATGATGGTGATTGAGTGTGTTGTGAGATGTGTTGGTGTGTTGTGGTGTGGTGTGTGAGATTGTGTGTGAGGTGTGTGTGATGGTGTGTTGGATGAGGTGTGTGTGATGTATGGTGTGTGGATGTGGTGTGAGTTTGTTGTTTTGGTGTGTGTTGGATGTGTGTGTGAGATGTGTGGTGTGAATGTGTGGTGTGTGATGTTGGTGGTGTGGTGCTGTGGTGATGTGTGGTGATATTGTGTGTTGTGTTGTGATTGTGTGGGAGTGTGTTGTGGTGTGTGTGGTGTGTGTGTGATAGTGATGTGGTGATGTGGATATTGTGTGTGTGTGGTGAGTGTGTGTGTGTGTGTGTCTGGTTGTGTTGTTGAATAGTGTTGGGTGGTATGTGTGTGTTGTGGATGTTGTGTGATAGTGTGGGCTGGATGGGTGTGGTGTTGTGGTGGTTGGTGTGTGGTGTGGTGTGGATTGGTGTGTGTGGTGTGATTGTGGTGTGGTGTGGTGTGTGTGGTGTGGTGGTTGTGTGTGTGTTGGTGGGTGTGGTGATGGGATGATGTGGTGTGACGTGGGTGTGTGTGTGGTGTGTGAGTGTGTTGTTGATGTGGGGGTGAGTGTGTTGTGTGTGGAATGTGTGGTGTGTGGGTGGTGTTGGTTGGTTTGTGTTGTTGTGGTGGAGTGTGTGTGGGGTGTGTTGTGGTGTGTGTGTGTGTGTGGTGTGTTGTGTGTTGTGGTGTGGATGTTGTTGTGATGTGTGTGTGTGTGTGTGGATGTGTGTGTGTGTGTGTGATTGTGTGTGGTGTGTGTTTGGTGTGATGTGTGTGTTGTGTGTGTGTGTGGTGTGTGGTGGAGTTGTGTGTGTGTGTGTGTGTGTGTGGTGATGTGTGTGAGTGTGTGTGTGTGTGATGTGTGTGTGGTGATGTGTGTGGTTGTGGTGTGTGTGATGTGTGGGTGTGTGTGTGGTGTGGTGTTGGTGTTGTGTGGTGTGTGTTGTGTGTGTGTGTGTGTGAATGTGTGTTGTGTGGTGTGTGTGTGTGTGTGAGATGTGTGTGTGTGTGTATGGTGTGTGGATGTTGTGTGTGTGGTGTGTGGATGGTTGTGTGTGTGTTGTGATGGTGTGTGTGGTGTGTGTGTGTTGTTGTGGGTGTGGTGGTTGGGTGTGTTGGTGTGTGTTGGTTTTGGGTGGTGTGTGTGTGTGTGGTTGTGTGTGTGATGTGGTGTGTGGGTGTGATGTTGGGTGTTGATGTGTGTGTGTGTGTGTGTGTGTGTGTGTTGGGTGTGTGTGTGTGTGTTGGTGGTGTGTGGATGTTGTGTGTTGGTGTGTGTGTGTGTGGTGGTGGTGGTGTGTGTTGTGTGTGTGTGTGTGTGTGTGGTGTGTGTTGTGGTTGAGTGTGTGTGATGTGGTGTGTGTGATGTTGTGTGTGGTGTGTGTGGTGTGTGTGAGTGTGTGGTTTTGTGATGTGTGTGTGTGTGTGTGTGGTGTGTGTGTGTGAGTGTGGTGTGTGTGTGTTGTTGTGGTGTGTGTGTGGATGTGTGTGGTGTGTGTGTGATGTGTGTGTGGTGTGTGTTGTGTGAGTGTGTGTGGTTGTTGTGTGAGTGTGTGTTGTGTGTGAGTTGTTGTGTGTGTGTGGTGTGTGGTGTGTGTGTGGTGTGTGTGTTGTGTGTGGTTTGGTGGTTGTTGGTGTGTGGTGTGTGTGATGTGTGTTGTGTTGTGTTGGTGGTGTGTGTGTGGTTGTGTGTGGTGATGGTGTGTTGGATGTGGTGTGTGTGATGTGGGTGGTGTGTGTGATGTGGTGTGTGTGTGAGGTTGTGTGTGTGTGTGGTGTGTGTTGTGTGTGTGGTGAGTTGTGTGTTGGTTGTGTGTGTGTGTGTTGTTGTGTGTGGTGTGTGTGTTGTGTGTGATGTGGTTGTGTTTGTGTGTGTGTGTTGTGTGTGTGTTGTTGGTGATGTGGTGTGTGTGTGTGTGATGTGTGTGTGTTGGATGTGTTGTGTTGATGTGTTGTGTGTGTGGTGTGATGTGTGTGTGTGTGTTGTGTGTGTGTGTGTGTGTGTGATGTGTGTGTGATGTGTGTTGTGTGTGTGTGTGTGTAGTGTGTGTGGATGTTGTGTGTGTGATGTGTGGTGTGTGTGTGTGGTGGTTGTGTGTGGATTGTGGTTGTGTGTGTGAGTGTTGTGTGTGTGTGTGATGTGGTTGTGTGTTGTTGGAGTTGTGTGTGTGGTGTAGATGTGTGGGGGTGTTGGTGTTTGTGGTGTGTGTTGTGAGTGTGTGTGTGTGGTGTGTGTGATTGTGTTTGATGTGTGTGTGTGTGTGTTGTGGTGTTGTGTGGTGTTGTGTTTTGTGGTGTGTGTGTTGTGTGTGTGTGTGTGTGGTGTGTGTGTTGTGTTGAGTGTGTGTGTGTGTGTGTGTGTGTTGTGAGTGTTGTGTTTTGTGTGTGTGTGTGTGATTGTGTTGTGTGTGTGATGTGTTGTGTTGAGTGTGTTGTGGTGATGTTGTGTGTGTGGTGTGTGGATTGTGTGTGTGTGTGTGTGTTGTTGTGTGTGTGTTGTGATGTGTGTTGGTTGTGGTGTGGGGTTTGTGTGGTGGTTTGTTGGTTGGTGTTGTGGTGTGTGTTGGTTGTGTGTGTGTGTTGGTGTGTGTGTTGTTGTGTTGTGTGTGTTGTGGTTGTGGTGTTGTGTGTGTGGTTGTGTTGTGGTTGTTGTGTGGATTGTGATGGTTGTGTGATGTTGTGTGTGTGTTGGATGTGTGTGGTGTGTGTTGTGTGTGGTGTTGTTGTGGTGTGTGGTGTTGGATGTTGTGATGTGTGTGTGTGAGTGTGGTTGTGATGTGTGTTGTTGTGTGTGTGTGTTGTGATGATGTGTGTTGTGTGGTGTGGTGTAGGTGTGTGGTATGGGTTTGTTGTTGTTGTGAGGTTGTTGTGTGATTGTTGTTTGTGTTGGTGTTGTGTGTGGTGTGGATGTGTGTGTGTGTTGTGGTGATGTTGTGAGTGTGTTTGTGTGTGTGTTGTTGAGGTGTGGATGTGTGAGGTTTTTGTGTTGTGAGTGTTGTGATGTGGTGTGTGTGTGTGTTTGTGTATGTTGTGATTGTGTGTTGTGATGTTGTTGTGTTGTGTGTGTGTTGTGGTTGTGTGAGTGTGTTGGTGTTGTGTGGTGTGTGTGGTGTGTTGATTGATGTTGTGTGTTGTGTGTGGTGTTGTGTGTTGTGTGTGTGGTTGTGGTGTGTGTGTGTGTGTGTTGTGTGTGGTGTTGTGTGATTGTGTGTGTGGTTGTGTGTGTGTGTGTTGTGTGTGTTGGTGTGTTGTGAGTTTGTTGTGTGAGATTGTGTGTTGTGTGTGATGTGTGTATTGGTGTGTGATTGTGGTGTGTGTGATGTGTGTGTGTGTGTGTGTGTTTGTGTGATGAGTGTGTGTGTGGATTGTGTGTGTGGTTGTGGGTGTGGTGTGTGATGTGTGTGTGGTGGTGTGGTGGTGTGTAGTTATGTGTGGTTGTGAGTGTGTGTTGTGTTGTGTTGTGGTGTGTTTGTGTGGTGTGTGTGGATGTAGTTGGTGGTTGTGAGTGTGGTGTGTATTGGTGTGTGTTGATTGTGTGTGTGATGGTTGGTTTTGTGTGATGGTGTGTGTTGTTGGTTGTTTGGTGGGTTGATGTGTGTGAGATGTTGTGTGATGTGTGGGTTGTGTGATGGTGATGTGTGGTGTGTGTGTGGAGGTTGTGTGGTGTGTGGTTGGTGTGTGTGGGTGTGTTTGTGTGAGTAGGTGTTTGTGTGGTGTGGTTGTGTGTGTGATGGTGTGTGGTGGATTGTGTGGGTGGGTGTGGTGTGTGGTGTGTGTGTGGTGTGGTGTTGTGTGTGGATGTGTTGTGTGTGTGGTTTGTGTGTGTTGTTGTGTGGATGTGTTGGTGTGTGTTGGTGTTTGTGTGTTGGTGATGTGTGTGTGGTTGTGTGTGTGTGGTGTTGAGTGTGGGTTGTGGTGGTGTTTGGTTGTGTTTTGGAGTTGGTTGTGTGGTGTGTTTGTGTGGGTTGTGGTGTTGTGGTGTGGTGGGGTGTGAGTTGTGGTGTTGTGTGTGTGAGTGTTTGTGTGTGTGGTGTGTGTTGGGTGTGTGTGTGTGTGGTTGTGTGTGTGTTGGATGTGTGTGTTGTGTGTGTGTTGTTGGTGTGTGTATGTGTTGTGTGTGGATGTGTGGTGTGTGATGTGTGTTGTGTGAGTGATGGTGTGTGTGGTGTGTGATGTTGTGGATGTGGTGTGATGTGTGTGTGTGTGGGTGTGTATTGGTGTGTGGATGTGTTGTTGTGATTGTTGTGTGTGTGTGTGTGTGTGTGTGATTGTGTGTGTTGGGTTGTGTTGAGTGTGTGATGTGTGTGTGTGTGTGGTGTGTGTGTGTGTGTGTGTGATGTTTGTGGAGTGTTGATGTGTGTGAGTTTGATTGTGTGTTGTTGGTAGTGGATGTGTGTGTGTTTTTGTTGGTGTGGATGTGTTGGTGGATGATGTGGGTGGTGATTGTGGTGGATGGTGTGTGTGTGTGTTGTGATGGTGGTGTGTTGTGATGTGGTGGTGTGTGTGATATGTTGATTGTGGTGTGTGGTTGGTGGTGTGATTTGTGTGGTGGTGGATGTGTTGATGTTGATTGGTGGTGTGTTGATGTTGGATGTGTTGTGTGGTTGTGTGTTGGTGGTGATTAGTGTGGTTGGGTGTGTGTATGGTGGTGATGTGTTGTGTGTGTGAGATGTGTGTGTGTGTGAGATGTGTGTGTGAGATGTGTGTGTGTGTGATGTGTGTGTGAGATGTGTGTGTGAGATGTGTGTGTGTGTGTGAGATGTGTGTGTGTGTGAGATGTGTGTGTGAGATGTGGCAGGCTGTCATTTTGTCATTTGTCTTTTTTTTTTTGGCTAATATAAGACACCCCCCGAAAGTAAGACATGTCGGTCTTTTTGGACCCAAAAAAAATATAAGACGGTGTCTTACTTTCGGGGAAACACGGTATATCCAGGATGGGGGGTGCCATGTGGAGGATGGGAGGGGAGGGGGGGGGGAAAGTGCCATATCCAGGATGGGGGTGGGGTGCCATATCCAGATTGGGGGATGCCATATCTAGGATGAGGAAAGATATACCAGTATGGGTGCCATAGCCTGGATGGGGGGTGCTATATCCAGGATGGGGGATGGTATACCAGTATGGAAGCTATATCCAGGATGGGGGGTGCCATATCCAGGTTGGGGGTGATATACCAGGATGGGAGCTATATCCAGGATATAGGGTTGATTTATCAGGAAGGGGGATCATATGTTACCTGGAAAGGGCCCAAGATGGGGGCACATTACCCCCATAACAGTGTCAGCAGCAGATTCCTCCCCCATAACAGTGCATTACAACCACATTTTTTGCTTAATTTGTGTTACCTATTTTCCTCCTGTAAAATATGGATGTGTCTTATAGTCTGGAAAATACAGAACGTTTTTTAGTTACAAACTCTCGCTTTGTTTTTATGAAACAAAAACTGGTGTCTTGATTAGCCCCTGTGGTAATGTTATGGCTCAAAAGCAATTGAACATGACAAAGGCTCAGCTACCATAAGTCAGATGTTGCCACTTTGCACATGGCCACATAACTTACTATTTTTCTGTATCTGAGCCATGTGGAGCGCTGGCTCCATTCTCTGATGTTCACTTTTTCCATGGGTGAACAAATGACCACACCATTATAATACATCCATGGTGTCACTTTACTTCTAATTGCTAATGGTGCCTAGCAATTAAGATACACGGTATCTTAAGGTGAGGATTAGCCCCCTGGTGCAAGCACTACTCAGCCATCAAGATGCTGGACAGCTCCTTATAACGCCTGTGAAGCTGCATATTCACCGTCTGTTTACATTCACCCCGTCTAGATACATCTCCCCATTTCACTTTCCATGAACTATGCCCAAGTTTATTTTATTCACTTCTATAGCACCATTATATTCCGCAGCTCCTTCCAGACATCATCATGACTGTCCCCATTGGGGCTTAAAATTGAATCAAACGTCTTTGGAGTGTGAAAGGAAACCGGCCGGTTTCACATTTGCATTTGTGTCTGGATACGGAGGGTATGCAGACGCAAACGCAGGGAAAACGCTGCCATACTGATGTGACCGCAGCGGAGATTCTGCGCATGCGTTCACATCAGAATCACGCCAATCAGCGATCTCGGCGGCGGCTGGGAGGCGGAGATCAGCGGCAGAGATCTCCACCTCTTGGCCGCTGCCGAGATCGCTGATTGGCCACCGGGAGTGATTTCAAAGTGATCCGCAGCATTCTTCTGCGCAGTCATGCAGAGGACACTGTGGATCCATTGAGATTCATGCATTTTCTGTGCGCTTGCTGATAAAACATGCGCCCTCGAACGCAAAAAAAAAATGCAACAGAGGGAGGAGGAGGGCGCACAAATTATGCGCATCCAAACGCAATTGCAACCGAACGCAGCCACTATGTGTTCCCATGTTAAAGATAGGAACGCAGTGCGCATGCGTTTGGCTGCATTCTGTTACGCTGCGTTCCGAACGCTAATGTGAAACCGGCCTAAGACCTGGAGGAAATCCACACACATGGTGAGAACATACAAACTCCTTGCAAGATGTTAGCCTTAAGGTACCGTTACACGGCACGATATCCTTAATGATAACGCTCAAACGTCACGGGTTTGGAGTTGTTCAAACAACATTGTTACTACGTCGTTGCGTGTAACATCGAGATTTGATTACAATAAATCAATGGATCGGGATCGTTGATCGCAGATTTGAGAACATGTCCTCAAATCAAATGATCCTCGATCACCCAACCTGCTGCATCGTTATGTGTGACACCGTGATAACGATGTGGTTCACAACTTTGCCCATTCACATCAGTGAACAAGTATCGTTCGCTGGGTTGTGTGAATGATAACTGCTCACTGGATCGTTGGTGAGACGTCCACGATATCTACACGTGTGACATCTCAGTAACGATGTAAAAACAATGTCCTAACGACCGCGCACCCCCGAGATCGTTAGTGAGATCATTTCAACATTGAAGCCTGTAACGGTAATTTTAGTGGGATTTGAAGCCAGAACCAAAGCGCTGTAAAAACTACCCAAGACTCTACATCCCGAACGTATGTTTGACTACCCCTGCCCCATACCAACAATCAGACAGTGCGTCTTACCTCTGCGCCCAGGATACACATGAGGGTAATATTCATAGTACAGATCAGGTTGGTCGAGGTTTTTAAATGGTTCAAATTCCATTTCTGCATTTTGGAAAAGTCCAAGCTTCACCAACAAGGACAGCCGGAGAAACCAGAGCTGGAAAACACATGAGTGGTTAGGTCAGACACGGTGTACAGATTCCATACCATTATATAACTTGTGAGTCATGGCTGCCCCAAGCCTGAATGTATGGCATCTGCCTGTTTGTGTAATGGAATAGTTTTTGTGTTAAGAATAATAAAATCTTAAAAAAACAAAACAAAACTATTGTCACTTGGTTTTTGCTACCCCACCTGAGCGTAACATGATGTAGGGGCAGAGGCCCTGCTTCCACTGATGTGTACATTAATGAGCTGCTTGCTGCAGTTTTGATAAAATCTGTTTTTATTTTCTGCCAGTCCACCAGTTCTCTGAATGCAGAGCTCTGTATAACCCTCCCAAAGCACCGATATGCAACTTCTTTTTTTTTTTCAACTTTAATTTTTATTTATTTTCTTAACAGTCAGAACATAACACAAAACATGTATGAACAATCACAAGTACTAGTACTCAATTCGCTCTCCATTGCAAGTAATCCTTAGTATCAGCACAAGTCTTTGTAACTTTACAGTTGTATTGAATCTACAGAACAGTCCCACATCTGCCAAGTCCGAGTAAATTTGTCCACCGAGTCATGGAGTGTAGCTGTCAATTGTTCCATTAATCGAATGTCTTTTATTCGTGCATACCAATCAGCTATTGAGGGTGGTGCTCTCTTCCTCCAGTTGAGAGATATCATGCATTTTGCTGCTGTTAAAAGGTGCATTAGAAGTCTGCTCTCAGATTTACTCAAACCCTGGGGGAAGAGATTCAACAGGTAGACAGCTGGGTCTAAGGGCAGGCGATGATCTAGAATCCGGGATACCAGTTTTTCAACTGATCCCCAAAAACCATGAATCAATGGACAAGACCAGAAAATGTGGTATAAAGAGGCATTGCTTTGGTCACACCTCCAGCAGTTATCGGTATAGATGAGTTAAACTTATGAAGGAGTTCGGGTGTGTGATACCACGTCATCAGTATTTTCATTTGGTTTTCTTTATATAATGTATTAACTGAAGTCCTAAAGGTTCTATCCCATATCACCCTCCACATCTGGTCAGGAATCTCTTTTCCCAACCAAGTCTCCCATCTCGACATATAGGCATGTTTAAAGGGACCCCAACTGCTACGGGAGTTCAAAATAGCGTATATGTTAGATATAAGGCCCCTTGTAGAAGTGCCCCGGGAGCAAAGATTTTCAAATTGAGTAGGACTCAAACATTGTTTGGGCCCTATGATCGACATGTAGTAATGCATTATTTGTCGGTGTGAGAAACACAGACTCTCTGGCAAATTATAAAGTGAACGCAACTCGGGGAACGTTCTTGGCTTATGCGTAAATGGGTTCAGTATGTCACGAAAACAAAAAAGGCCTGCTCCCGCCCAGCTACGCATCGTACTAGAGTCCATAGCCCCCGAGAGATGCGGGGTATACAGAAAAGGTGTCATAAGAGAAGCATGCCCCGCCAGCTGAAACTTAATTCTACATTTACCCCAAATGTCCCTGGTAAAAGCCATGGGGCCCAACAAAGTTCCAGAGGGAATCTCGAAGGGTTTGCCCCATATCAACGAGGCAGGGTGGCAAGGGGCCAACCATAACTGTTCCACCTCCATCCATCTATTACATGCTGGAAGTGTAGACCAATGGGACAAATGGCGCAAATGAGTTGCATAATAATATAGCATGATATCTGGGCAGGCAACACCTCCCTCCCGTCTTGACGCACAGAGGACCGAAGCCGGAATACGGTGTCTCCCTGAGTGCCATATGAACTTCATTAGTAACGTTTGGATTCTTTTTAGTGTTGCCACGGGTACTCTAACCGAAAGCGTCTCAAATAGATATAGAAAGCGGGGGATAATGGACATCTTAACAGCTGCAATTCTACCCAAGAGCGAGATCGGTAGGGCCGACCACTTTTTAAGTTGGGATTCTACCTTATTTATTAGAGGTGGGAAATTGGCCTGAAATATTGTTCTATAACTAGAGGTCATATTAATCCCTAGATAGCGTATGGATGATGTGCGCCATGTATAATTGTATGATTGTTTAAGGAGTTGAAGTTTAGCTTCCGGAATATTTATGGGCAACGCCTCAGTTTTAGTAGAGTTAATTTTATAGCCCGACATTTTAGCGTAGGATGTGATCGTTGCATGCAGGTTAGGGAGAGAAGTAATGGGATTGGTCAAGGAGAGAATCACATCGTCTGCGAACAGGGCAACTTTGAATGGTCTATTTTTAAGCTGAATTCCCACGATATCAGGGTTAAGTCTAATTTGTGCCGCTAATGGTTCAATACTAAGGACATAGAGCAGAGGGGAGAGGGGGCATCCTTGACGTGTTCCATTTTTAATGTGTAAATCCCTGGAATGGGCATGAGAAAGGCGAACCAGAGCAGTGGGCGATGAATACAGACCCCTCAGTGCAGTAACGAAAGGTCCCGACAGGCCAAAGTGGTGAAGAGTTTGAAACATAAAAGACCAATCCAACCTGTCGAAGGCCTTCTCTGCATCTAAACTCAGCAAAAGGGCCTCCATCCTCCCCCTGTTGGCCACCTCAATCAGGTCCATAATACGCCTGGTATTATCTCCCGCTTGACGAAAGCGCACAAATCCCACCTGATCTTTGTGAATCAGATGTGGGAGCCATTTCCCCAGCCTATCCGCTAAAAGCTTGGTAAAAATTTTTAGATCAGAATTTAACAGACTGATTGGGCGGTAACTCGCACACTCCGTCGGGTCCTTTCCCTCTTTTGGAATAACAGTAATGTAGGAACGGAGAGTTGATTCAGGTATTGCCCCCCCCTCCATAAAATGGTTAAACAGGGTGACCATATAAGGGGACAGTACATCGATATAAGTTTTATAGTAGAGGTATGGCAACCCATCTGGTCCTGGCGCTTTATGTCCCGGTAGTTTTTTTATGGTCTCCTCAATCTCTTCCGCTGAAACCTTTTGGTTAAGATCTTCCAAAGCGGTTCGGGATAGTTTAGGTAGTTGACATGAGGAGAGGTATTCATCTAGTGTGTGATTTTGTCTTTTCTGGAATTGCTGTGTGGTGGAGGGGAGGGAGTAGAGGGAAGAATAGTAATCATAAAATAAATCGGCTATTTTAACCGGGTCATAATGGATCACACCGGTGCGATCCTTAATACCATAAGGGGAGTTATTAGTGGTCTGGTCCCTCAGTCTCCTGGCTAGCATCGTATGTGCTTTGTTACTATACTCATAATATTTCTGTCTAGAGTATCTAAGGAGTACCTCCACTTTACCCTGGGCTATGGTTTTTAGTTGGTTTCTCAATCAATTACCTCCTTCAAGAGTAGTTTAGTGGGGTGGGTCAATAATCGTCCCTCTGCCTGTTTCAATTTCCCTTCTATTTTGAGGTATTGGGATTTAGCATCTTTCTTAATCCTGGATGACAATGCAATCATTCTCCTCTGAAGACCGCTTTATGTGCTTCCCACAAAACAGATAGTGACGGAGATGAGGGGGAGTTTTCAGTGAAATAATGTACAAGAGACTCCCTCAATTTATTTTGCGTGTCTTTGTTAGTCAAGAGGGACTCGTTTAGTCTCCAATGGCACATTTTAGGTGGATTAGGTGTTAATTTGAGATCTATTGTCAGAGGGGCATGGTCAGTCCACGTTATATTACCGATAGATGCGGAGGCCAATGAACGCAGTGTTATCATGTCCCCAAAGAAGTAGTCTATACGGCTATGAGATCCATGAGGATGTGAGTAAAATGTATATTTCCTATCAGTTGGATTGTCAATGCGCCATAGGTCGTATAATGTGTGGCTACGTATTAATTTCCGGAAACCTATAGAGACACGCTCCGTTTTTGTATTTGTATTTTTGCTACAGGGAGGCACATGAACCAATCTATCTCTAGTTTCTGAGAATGCCATATTAAAATCTCCGCCAATTATTTGGGCCATTCCTCGGTCAGGTTGTAAATGGGCTAGGACCGAGGCCACAAACTTTATCTGGTTTGAATTAGGGGCATATAGATTGCACAACATAATTGGTACTCCCCCCACACTCCCATAAACAATGGCATATCTGCCCTGCGGATCAATTTCAGATTTAGTTGCCTGAAATGCACAGTGGTGGGAGATCAATATCGCCACCCCGGCCGTTTTATTTCTAGCTGTGGCAGAAAACGTAGTGGAAACCAGCGAGTGTGCAAATTTCAGGGACCCCATATCCGAAAGATGCGTCTCCTGTAAGAAAACTATGTCAGCTTTGGACTCCCGCATCTCTCGGAGGACAAGCCTTCTTTTTAGGCTGAATTCAGACCCTTTACGTTAAGGGTAAGCAGTTTAACCATTATAAAATAAAGGTGTACCTAGAGTATTTAAGGGGGACATGGATGGGATCGTGGTGGAGACACCCTGGTCTAAATACCCGAATGGGCAGAGTCTGGGAATATTATTATGAGGACTTGACTGAGAAGACGAGAGCATACATGTACTGCATATCTGAACACAGGTAATATAACTGAGCATTAACATAAAAGAAAGAAAAAACATCAGGTGAATATTACAGGACAACTTCCTGTTGTCCTAAAATGAGAGTCGGGTATATTATAACATAAGTCCCTACAGTGACTCCGAAGTGTATTTGCACTACTTAATAATCAAGAAAAGCAATAACACGACTCTCTTCTGTGAGGGTACACGTCAGATCTGTGAGAGCAGTTTTCACTCAAAAAACCTGCCCCCAAGAGCCGCAAATTCCTATTAAGGGGCCAAAAATTAGTATATATACCATCCCGCATAAAGGAGAAATAGAATAGGCAGTTGAGCCAAATGATGTATGCTATAGTCACCGATCATGAAGGGTCCTCCCTCCTGGGAGCATTCCGTGTCTTTTTACGCGGTGCAGACTGTTGCCAGGTCTGCTGCAGTGGAGGAGACAGTCCCAATGGTGTGATCCAGTCTGGCAAAGATGGTGGATTGATGTTCATCGCGCGGCAGAAGGACTCCAGGTCTTCCGGGTTTCTTAGTGTGGCCACTTTATCCCCTTTCTTGGCTGAGAGACTAAAAGGGAATCTCCACCTGTAAGGAATATGGTTATCTTGTAGAATGTTCAGTAGCGGTCTCAATGCCCTCCTTTGCTGGAGAGTAATCCACGAGAGGTCCTGGAAAAGCTTTTATCTTTGTGTTATTGTGGGTGATTTGTTTAAGTTGTCTTGCTTTTGCCATAATATTTTCCTTTAGAGGGAAGTCTGTGATGCGGCAGATTATGTCTCTGGGGTTTCCAGTCATACTTTTTGGCTTCAAGGCTCTATGAGCTCTGTCCATTTTAATTGGGTGGTCCGCTGGACGTCGTAGCACCGAGTTGAACACTTTTTGTAGAGTTCCCACTACATCTTCCGTATCTCTTGTCTAAGGGACCCCTCTAACTCTGATATTGTGCCGTCTTCCCCTGTTATCCAAGTCCTCTACATGTCTTTGGAGGTCTCTTATGATGGAGGCCTGTGCAGTAGTTTGGGACTGAAGATGTCTTATAACCGCTCTAGCTTGGTTGTGATCTTCTAACGATGGATCCTCTGAGTCAAAGCAACCACCTCCCGTCTCGTCGCTGCCAATTCTGAGCGACAGGTGTTCTTAATCTCTGTGACCAGCAGTTTAAAGTCCTGTTTAGTAGGCAGCTGTTGTACGTATTGCCACCAGTCAGGAGGTGGGGGCGGGGGGTATAGGTGCTCCCAGATTTGATGGGGTGATCCGGGGCTCTGGACCACGCTGCTCCCTCTCTGGTCAGTGTATAAGGACTCGGGGCTGTCTATCAGCTCTCTGGAACTTCTTTGAGTCTGCAGGGCTTGTCTCGTTGAGCGAGACATTCTCTGGGGGCGACTGGGTTCCTCCAAAGCCTGAGTTGCCCAGTTGTCCCCTGTCCAGGCAGAGCTCCACATATCCCTGTCGATAAGATCAACGAGAGCTCTCTGATTACTCTCACCATCTGGTAATCCCCCACTATGAGCAACCATTTCTGGGCTCCCCATCCTCTGTTCTATCAGGTTGATGGATTCCTCTGCAAGATCATAGTCTATTCCTGCCGCAGAGGGGGGTGAGCTGAGGCACAATTCTCCTTCCCCCTGCTTAGCATGTGTGTTGGGGCTCCCATCATGTGTGGGTTCACAGTTGTGTTTTAATGGGGTCAGCACAGGGGTGCAGTCTCTCTGTGTGTCAGGGGAGAGGTCTCTTGCTGCAGATCGTGGTAGTAACAGTGTCTCTGAGGGGGCCGGTGATCCAGCCTCTGCTTGAGTCTCCGCCCCCTCCACAGGGAAAGTGCCCATCATCTCCTGTCTCTCTCCTCCCCCCCCGCCCATCCAGGGCTCCAGGCGCGGGAAAGCCCTGGGGGGATGAAGAAGCAGCGCTGCCCGCCATCTTGAGACCCTTAACAGTGTCCTGGGTCCGCCCCCTGTCTACTGGTCCCGGGCGCTCGTTTGCATCAGCGGGCCCGCAGGGACTACAGTGCAGCGGTGACACAGACTCACCGCGGGATGCAGAGGCTGAGCACAGGGCGGGTGGCTCTCCGGCGGCTCCCGGTCTCATCGGCTGCTCTGCAGCGTGTGCGGGCGCAGCTTTACCTCCTTTGATCAGGTATGTGTCCAGGGTGCCTGGTGCCTGGTCCCCTGCTTCTTTGGGCGGCTTCTGGGCCTTCTTCTTCCCCATCTTTTGGCTCCCTTTGCTGATTTAGAGGCTGATTTTTGCTCTTGGGAGCAGGAGCTCCAGCCTCACACGTCCGCTCTCATGAAGGTCCGGACACGCCCCGATATGCAACTTCTAATGAACACTGTACATATGCAGAAAACTGCCCATCAGTGGTGAGGCGAGGTTGTACAGAGCTCCTGAATATGTTGGACTACACGGCATCATTCACTAGTGCTCTACTGATAATCATCTGCTGATAAAACAGTGATTTTATCAAACTACAGCAAGAGACTCAGTAAGAGACACATCGATGGAATCAGGGTCTCTGTGTCTATATTATGCTGCCCTCAGATTTGGTGGGAAAAAACCTGGGGTCAGACTCCCTTTGAGAAACATACAAGCCAATTCCCCAATATTCAGACATTTAGCTGTGACGGGCTCCCTACAAAGTGTGTGTGTTGCAAACTATTTTTTTTTCACATCTGCTTCACTTGTCAAATGTCCCATCTGTACAATACACTGATAAAGCACCCTGAAGAAGGTGCTGGCTTTCCAGTCATGTACCTATCGAATATTTATTATTTTGCAATTTTTGGAACACTTGATGAATTATGTGAAAACAAATAAAAGTAGAATTTGCTTTTTACAAAAATCTAGACATTTCCCTGCACAGAATATTTCATATTATGTCCTTTTTGGGAAGGGTTAAATTATTGAGGAATTATAATGTACAAATGTATGGTAAAGGAACATAGGGCAATAGCGATGGATGGAGTGATGTAAAAGAACAAAAACCATATCATAGGTATGAAGGAGCGAGCTAGGGGCAGCAGCAGAAGAACCACTGGCATCAGCAATCTGGGCAGTGGTATTAAATGTACCGGTAGGTTACAATAGGCCTCTACGGCCTCCTCTAAACAGGCTCTGTCACGCTCCGGCTGTCTCTCCTCCCTGTCTGCACACTCACTCTCTCTCTTCCCCCTGTGCTGTCTTCTCCCCTCATGTGCTCTCTTCTTTAAGCTGTCTCCCCTCTGTGAGATCACCCCTCCCCCTATGCATTCTCTCTGCCCCCCTATGCGCTCGGCCCCAATGCTTTGTCTTTCCCCCTTGTGGACTCACCCTCCTGTGGTGTCCAAACATAACAGCCGCCTGAGTAAGTGTGCATGCGCACTGGGTATACACATGTGCACTTATTCAGGTGGTAATGTGTAAGCAGCTGCGGACAGTGGTTTTGGGTCGCGGCTGTGGCACCGCTGACGGTATTGTGCAATGTGCCAGTACCATTGTTGGGTGTCATATTTGCAAACACATCACTCTCTGCCCTTCTGTGCACTCTCTCTGCCTCGTGCGCCATCTGTTCCCCCCCCCCTGCATAAGTGCACATGCGCGTATCTGGTGCGCACATGCCCAGTTACGCCGCCATCTTTATACACCCGTGCATCCAAAACAGCGGCCACCTCAGTAACTGGGCATGTGCGCCTCATAAGTGCATACACAGTTACTGAAGCGGTGTTGTGTGCAGTGGTGAGGTGCGTTAACGGTGGGGAGGAGCGATAGAAGAGGCGGCGACAATGTGTGTGTCGTAATTGGGTGTCTGCGGCACTACTGGTGATACAGTGCAATAGGCCAATACTGCTAGAAGTTGCCATATTTGCACACCCATCACTTGGGTGTACAAATATGGCTGCCATTGGTGCGTGATACGGGGACAACTGAACGGAAGTAGATGACAGACGGGATTTTGCATTTATGTAAATAGATATGGCAGACATTCATCTCAGTCACAGCAGGTTGATGTTACCTCTGACTGCGACACTGTCAGTTTGAGTTAGTATCCTGCACAGAACGATCTGCCTGATGACAAGTGACTAAGGGTGCATCCAGTCATTCTTGCAAAATGTCAGAGTGGGCTCATTGATTTGTGAATTGTTTTGGGATCATTTGGGAGAGAAATAGGAAGAGAGAGAGATGCAGTTTTGGTCTCAGTGAAAAAACCAAGGTGACACCCGGATGTGGGGCAAACGTGAAGAACCGGATGCAACTACAAGTACCTGCAGCCGCATTAAAAGTCAATGGGGCCGAAAATGGATGTGGGTGGACACAGACCAAGCTGGATACATATGGATGGCAAAAAACTCCAGTCTGTAACCAGCCTAAACTTAAGGCCCCAGTACACGGTACAATATCATGAACGATGATACGTCACGGGTTTGGAGTCGTTCAAGCGACATCGTTACTACTTTGTTGCGTGTGACACCGAGATATGACTATGATAAATGGTTGGATTGTTGATCGCAGAACATGTTCTCAAATCATACGATCCTCGATCAGCCAACCAACTGCATCGTTCTGTGTGACACCGTGATAACTATGTCGTTAACGACTTCGCTCATTCACATTAGTGAACAAGTATCATTCGCTGGGTTGTGTGAACAATAGCTGCTCACCACATCGTCAGTGCGTTGTTCACGATATCTACTGGTGTGACAGCTCACCAACGATCTCAAAACGATGTCCTAACGAGTGCACTCCTCTGAGATCGTTAGTGATATCGTTACAACACTGCAGCGTGTAACGGTACCTTTAGTGGATGAATGGAGCCTGCGCTCACTGGAGATCTGGCTCTGACTTCTCCCTCACCGGCACCACCTGCAGGATGAACACGGCGGTGCCCGATGACAGAAGCAGATGTCGATGGGTCAGACTCTGGTGGAGACGTGACACATAGTATCATGGCTAAGGGTAGATGCACACTTGAAACGCACAGATGTGGGCGACATCCATGTGTCCTGTATTCAGTTATATTCTGTTTGTAGAGCCGGGCGTCTTCTACCATTTATGCATACTCTCCTAGAAGACCTCAAAGATCTGAGTGTTACACAGTTTTCAGGGTAATTTGATTTTAGTGATTCGTCACAAATCGAATTACTGAACCCGATGTCCTAACTTCCAAGAGACTGGATCATCTCCAATAATCAAGTATCATTTCAATGAATTACAGCAAGCAGAGCCATTATGGGATGTGAGACATTGATACAGAAATGATGTCAGAAAGCTGTGTACCTTATT
Source organism: Allobates femoralis (assembly GCA_033576535.1). Classification (NCBI taxonomy): domain Eukaryota; kingdom Metazoa; phylum Chordata; class Amphibia; order Anura; family Aromobatidae; genus Allobates; species Allobates femoralis. The sequence continues at coordinate 127,516,995 of JARQOC010000008.1, read as the reverse complement.
ATATATAATGCCGGGAGTGTGGAGAATGCCCCATATTACAGGATGGGCTGGGACGGTAACACATTTAGCTTTTTAAGCATCTGGATCAGCATTGGACGCATTGTCAGAAAGCTTTGTGCACAGTACAGTATTACAGCTCTGAGATGGAGCCGCATATCAGGACGAGGTGTCAGAATGGTCATCTATGGAAGCTAAAAATCCCTAATGTCAAATTTTATTATGTGATTATGTGTACCTTTTTAGTCTTTGTTAATAGACACTCACTACAACATTACTTTATACTTTGTGGTTACAAAGAAAGCCAATCTGTACAGTGGGGTCACTTGTGATGAACATCAGTACCAGCAGGTGGCGCCATTGTCATCTTGGTTATAGAAGTCAAGCACCAAACCAGAATTCCCAGATAAAGTACACAAGGTAATAAGCCTAAACCCAGAACACCGGAACACGAGGAAGCCAAGCCGAACACCAGAGGAGCAACAACGGCTATCAAGAAAATATGCTTATCGGTTTCAGCTTCCATTAATTTGTGGCGTGAAGAATAAATGTCATCATCTGAAGACAAATACAGTAAGACCATAGCAGAAAACTGAGCTGAGCCCCCATATTACCTGGAGATAGAGGCAGACCAGCCATAACATTAATACCTGGTGTATTGATCATCTCACGGCATCTGCCAAGTGTAGGATATATGAGGCTGCACGTGAGCAGATAAGTTCTTAAAGGGGTTGCCTCAAGTTCTTAAAGAAGACCTGTCACCCCTGGTGCTATGCTAACTGAATGCAGCGTGTCTGCTGCATTCAGGGAAGGGGTCCCCCATGTCTCTAGCCCCCCTGTAAGTTGTTAAAAAGACTTCATAAAGTGTACAGATAAGGAGTCCGGATAGACTTACTCAGTAATGAGTCATTGCTGTTGCTGGTGTCCTCCCCGCCTCAAGCCCTCTCTTGTTCAGCCTCCTGTATGTGTCATAGCTGTTGCTGGTGCCCTCCCCGCTTCCAGCCCTCTCTGTGCTACCTCCAGCCCTCTCTGTGCCACCTCTAGCTCTCTCTTGTTCAGCCTCCTGTATGTGTCATCGCTGTTGCTGGGATCCTCCTCACCCACAGCCCTCTCTGTGCCACCTCCAGCCCTCTCTGTGCCACCTCCAGCCCTCTCTTTTTCAGCCTCCTGTCTGTCATCGCTGTTGCTGGTGTCCTCCCTGCGTCCAGCCGTCTCTGTGCCACCTCCAGCCCTCTCTTGTTCAGCCTCCTGTATGTGTCATCGCTGTTGCTGGGGTCCTCCTCACCCACAGCCCTCTCTGTGCCACCTCCAGCCCTCTCTGTGCCACCTCCAGCCCTCTCTTGTTCAGCCTCCTGTATGTGTCATCGCTGTTGTATGGTGTCCTCCCCACCTCCAGCCCTCTCTGTGCCACCTCCAGCCCTCTCTTGTTCAGCCTCCTGTATGTGTCATCGCTGTTGTATGGTGTCCTCCCCACCTCCAGCCCTCTCTGTGCCACCTCCAGTCCTCTCTTGTTCAGCCTCCTGTATGGGTCATCACTGTTGCTGGTGTTTTCCCCGCCTCCAGCCCTCGCTATGCCACCTCCAGTCTTTCTTCTTGCCACTCTTCTTTAAAGGCCTGATTTGTGGAATATACGACTAATAATTGTCCTGTGGACACATTCTCCCACCTGAGCCGCAGCTCCTCCACAGTGACCATGGGTCTCTAGGCTGCTTCTCTAAATGGAGCTCTCCTTGCTTGGGATGTCATATTAGGTGGACGGCCATATCCAAGTAGGTTTTCAATTTTGCCATACTCTATTTTTTTATTTTATTTCTATAAAAGGAAGCAACAACAACAGTCCTGGAAGGAAAAACATGAAGTGCCATGGCAAGACAAGGCGCTGTGTGGGATGTACCATGGACAGATAATGGTGGTGGCTGACATGGAAAAATCCTACCAATGGCTGGAGAAAGCTGGACTCAAGGACAGCACAGAGGCACTAGTCCTAGCGGCACAAGAGCAGGCGCTAAGTACAAGATCCATAGAAGCAGGGAGTTATCACACAAGACAAGATCCAAGGTGCAGACTATGCAGAGGAACCTCGGAAACAGTCCAACACATAGTGGCAGGATGCAAAATGCAAGCAGCAACAGCGTATATCGAACGCCACAACCAAGTAGAATTGTTTACAAGAAAATCTGCACATCATATAGGCTAAGTTCCACTAAGTCCAAATGGGAGAAAAGTGGTGAAAAATAAAAGGGCTTAAATCCTGATGGAGTTCAAAGATCCAGACAGGTAAGCAGGTGTGGCTAACCAACTAGATATCATGATAGTAGACAAGGATCAGAAGATAGCAATGATGTGTCAGTGCCAAATGACCGCAATATCACAAAGAAGTAATATGAGAAGCTGGAGAAACACCAGGGCCTCAAAGAACAACTGGAGATGTGGAAGGTGAAGGTGTGGCGCCCCGCAACGAGTGCGTCACAAGAGGGTATTGCAGCCACAAATGCAGCCGCAATATCCTCTGACTCAGCAATGAAATAGTTAACTTGGAGATCCAACCCAAACATGCAACACCTAGAACAGAGGGCCAATCCTAGGTCCTGGTGGGTGGAGTGCTAGGGAAGTACAGCAGAACACACAATAATCTAGAACAGAACAGAAGAGTCTGAGGTCTAGAGCGAAGCCTAGAACACAGAGTTGGAGAGGAGCGGGGGCTCCGCACCTCGTGTGGGCCCCTGGGCCGTCACCGGTCGGGTGTCAGCACCTGAGGCCTTACCAACCGGGAATGGGCATTACTACACGGGTTCCCAAAAGACTCCCGTGCCCACAACCTACAGCCGGTTCACTGGTACCGAAGCTGGCAGCAGTTCACCTCTGCCACGCGAACCAGCACCGTGGAGGAGCAGCTTTACAGGAGCACCCCACCACCAACCAGTTTCCAGTCGTCTAACCAGCGGTGTACCCACCGAGGGACTCAAGGCTCCCCAAAGCATCCACATCGTACATAGATGGATAGGGCATTGAAGCAGCCTCCCCGTACCCGACCTGGTATTCCTGGGCGACACTGGTTAAAACAAGACAGGTAGAATGGAGGAACACTTGCGGATCTCTGAGGGACACTACCACTGCTGAGTCCACCCGGTCTTCTACTCCACCACTGTATACCATGTAATGCTTGCTGCTTACAGTAAAGACCCGTTATAGAGACTTTCTGTGTCTGTGCTTCCTTATGAACTGTCCGTCCGCACTGGAAAGTAACCGCAGCTGCCGCACAACATCTTGAGCAGCTCCAGCCCCGGGGATCACCGCTCAGCCTGTGGGGAGCGTAACATCTTGCTGCCGTCCATCACCCCGGAGGTTCCGCAGCGTCGGTAGCCCTTACCGAAACTACTCATAGGTGGCGTCACGAATAAATTAAAACCCCTTTAATCTGTTCCACCAAGACGTCTTCAAACCCCCTTTGATCTGCACTACACCGGGCCCCGCTACCGGCAGGCGCGGTCCACCCGTGACAAGGAGGAAGGAAGCATCGCCTGTTTAAACCGGAGCCCCGGCCGCGGTGAGTCAAAGGCAACAGTGATTCCAGTGGTGATAGGAGCAGTGACCACTAAGGCTAGTTTCACACTGGCGTTCTCCACCATCAGTGTGAGTCCGTCACAAACTGCATCAGTTTTCAGCCCCACTGACTTTCAATGAGGTCGGGGACACTTGCGGGTGAATCCAGTTGTCCACAATTTTTTCACGGTGACCACATCTGCATTTTGTTGCGATATGGTCTCTGTAGAAAAAAAAAAACATGATGCCCTGGATCTACCCCGATCCGTAGGACCACGGCTAAAATTGGAGTTGGGGTCTATGAGTCACGGATAACTCCGGATATATACATATGTATCCTCGCTCATACAAATAATCCCTTCACAATAATTGTTTATATTTGTAGCCTACAAAGGAAATCCAAATAAAGCAAAAAATACACTATTTTTATTGACTACAATTCAAAATTCATTAAAATACAATGCATATACAGAAAATGCCCATTGTAGGACCATGAGCCTGCTATATGACATGGAAAAATACATATTGAAATATCTCATATCAGAAAAACACTGGCTGCGGAATTAGATATAATCATATAAATAGACTAAAACATACGGCCAGAAATGTAATCTAGATACTGTATATATTATTACATGATTACATGACAATAGTGGATGAAATCAATATATCAAGGACATGCAAAAAAAAAATAAAAAAAAAAAAAAATAGTATATTGCTCAGGAGACAATATTACTATGTAAATATAATCACTGACCTAACCCACGTTATTTTTCTCACAACTTTTATCTCTGACCCGTCTGGTGTGTTCCTTGAATTTCATGATGCTGTTTCATCCCTAATGTTCTCAGACATCTGAGGTCTTCTCAGAACAGCTGTAGTTATACTGAGAATAAATCACACAGGTGGATTTTCTGGGTTTTATTTTTAATATTCTATCTCTCGCTGTTAAAATTAACCTACCCTTAAATTTATAGACTGTTCATGTCTTGGTCAGTGGGCAAACAGAATCAGCAAGGAATGAAATGCTCATCTCCCCCACTGTATATCGGGTCTCATCAGACATCTGTGCTTTTTCCCTCATGCAAAATAAATGGTTTGATTGTCATCAGTGTTTTAGATCAGATTGTCATCAGTTTGGTCTGTCTGTATTGTGTTGTGTAATGTCTTTACAATACATAGGGAAGATTTATCACTTATAAGTTAACCACAGACAGCACAAGGGCTGTGCGCTGACGCCATCAGCATGCTGTACATGTTATTCTCAAAACCATAAGCTTGTGTTGATGCTTTTCATCTGCGATGCCGGTAAAAAAATAGGGTCTAGGACTCCATGATTTTTAACGAAAACACCGGCATGTGAACAGCCCAAGAACACATTCCCATTATAGTCTGTGACAATCACAGAGCAGAAACATACTTACAAAAGAGATGAGTGAGGCATAATAGTCATCTCATCTGACAAATATTTTACCGTATTCTAAAAGACTTTTCCTATTTGCCTATGATATTAAAGGAAAACTATTATGTGCAAAATTCACATCTTCCTGCTGATCTGGGGTTAATCTGCAGGTAAATAGTGTTAAAATGCTGCCTGACAGTGCGGCTACTAGAAAGAAATGACCCTTTATCCTCCCTGCAGCCGCTGGCTTTCAGTCATGGCTCACTATACTGTGAGAAGCTGTAATCCGCTCCACAGCACTTTGATTGACAGCTCACTTTGATTGATGACTTACTCCGCACATACACACTGCAAAGTGCCGGGGAGGGAGTACAGTCGCTGCTTTCATGATAGTGAGGGGTGACAGTAAGGCTGCGTTCACACACAGCGTATTGCTGAGTTTTGTGAGGATCTGATTTTGGTGCAAAGACTGCACCAAGAACGGATCCTCGCAAAGCGCAGCATTCGTTGCAGTATTCATCTGTGCTTACTCACCTCGCCGCAGTCCCCCGGTGACCACCGGTGATCGCTCCTCATCCCGAAGGCCGCTGAGAGCGCGGGCTCTAGAACCCTACAGCCTGCCATGTGACTAGGGTGACATGTTCGGTCACATGGTGCTGTCCAAGGTTCTCCTGCAGGTCCTACGGCCTCGGTATGAAAGGAGAGGAGTGCAGTGAGGTGAGTAAAAGCACAGCAAAAAAAGGCGCCCAGAAATTGACATGTGACTTTAACTGCCCCAGGGCCGTGGGCTGTTCCGGGCGTTGATTCACAGAGGATGTCACTGGGCCCTGTGCCCAGTCCCTGGTGGTCACTAAAAAGTTGTGGAAAATGATAAAAATAAAAGTAGTTTGTGACGCCACCTACGGTTCCTGTATGGTTACCTGGGCTGCGGGTCAGATCTCTGGGGTGATGGTAGGGCAGCCAGATGGTTACACTTCCTGTAGCTGGAGCGGGATTCCCCAGGGCAGTTGTACGAGTTGTTTTTACACAGGGAGGCAGCATACCACACGGCTCAGTCACTTGTCCTTTCAATGCAGCAAGTGTGCAGCTCTTCAGGTGAGGGAAATAAAGCACGCCACACAGTCTCTAACTCTGAACGGGTTTACTTGCAGTACTTCAGGCAAAATTAACAGATGTTACAGTCACTCAGGTCTCTCTCTTGGCCTGGGTAGTCACCAAGGAACCAGAATGATTCATTCAGGACCCTCAGTGGTGTGCTTGCCGTTCCCTCACTGCGCTCTCTTCTCTACTGTGCAGCGCCTCCGCGCGCAGAGTCTTGAGCCAGCTCCCATGGGTCTTTGGTGGGTGACTCCCCTTCAGGTCTCCATGACCCTAGCTCGGTGTGCCTTTTTGAGGTGTACGCTGGGTCTTTGGCCGCGACTTCCTGAAGAAGCTCGGGGTCTCCGGTTTAACGGCTCAGGGTTGAACTCCGACACCGTGTTTAGAGCCGGTTCTCTGCCCAGGACCAGACCCCTCTGATCGGTAGTCGTACCGGGTCCAGATTCGGGCGCACCACTACGCCTTGTGCACCTAGGGTCTCCCTGCTGTCACGACGACCTTCCTGCGTCGTCCTTCCACCAACTCCTCTCGCCAACTGTTCTCTGCAACTGCCTAACTGTCCTCCCACCCATACACTTTTCTACCCGCCTAACTCCTCCCACAGGAATGGGACTTCCCTACAGCAAGTTCACCCACAGTCCTCTATGCTAGGGTGTGTATGAATGGATTTTGTGAGTGTTCCTTATTCACCATCCCAGTTCCCTTGGTCACAGGAATACCACACACTCTTATTTGCTTTGTAAACCCTTAGGGCGTACCACCCCCTGGACCCCAAGTGCCTCTCATAAGACACCCGATCAGTATGGTACAAGTCTCGGTCTGGATGTCCCTTAGGGAGGCATGCCTGCACATCCCGGTGTCTCACGAAGACCTCTTCTTTGAGCCCAGGCTCCTGGATAAACCCCCACCCATTGTCTAGGTTAAAGGTTACCTCGGTATCTGTTCACCGCTCTCCTGGGAACATCGGTGGTATGTCCCTGGTTCGCACTTTAGCCAGTAGGTTCTCCTGCTCCTGGGCCCACCAGCGCTCTTGGCGGCGTTGCCTCTCCACCTGGTCGGCCTTGAAGCGCTGGTACGCAAAGTCAGGTTGCTCCAGGGCCGGAGCTTGAGCACGGTCCTGTGCACCAGTCATAGTGGCTGCACCGACCCGTCCAACCGGTCGATGCTGGTGGGCTTCCCACCACAAGGCGCGGGGTCCTATGCTCCAACCTCCTCCGAGATGTCTGCCTTGTCCCCCTCGGGCACGTCCTCTACGGGATTCAGATGGTTGGTCGGCTCCACCACCACATCAGGCATCTCCTCCGGGACCTCCACGGCATCTCCCTCAGGCTGGTTGGACATCTCGCCCCCGAGCCTGCACATGGCGTTAAGTCTCTGACCCCGCCATCTTGGAGACCATCAATAAAGTTTGTTTTAAACACAATTCAAGGTACACAGTACCTGTCGGTAATGGGCAAGGGATCCTGTTCATAATACCGGAAGCTAACCCGCCCAAGGGCCTGTGCCCGGTCTCGTGGCCCTGATGGTCGCTAAACTCATGAAAAATGATAAGAATAACAGTAGTTTGTGATGCCACCTACGGTTTCAGCATGGTTAACGAGGCTGCGGGTCCACCCACAGTCCTCTATGGTAGGGTGTGTATGAATGCGTGTTGTGAGTGTCGCTTATTCACCATCTCCGTTCCCTTGGTCACAGGAACACCACACACACTTATTTGGGTGCAGTACCCCTCCGTGGCGTCCTGACCAGTGGGGCGCCACAACTTCTTTTTACGGACCCGCTTTTGAGTCCAAAAGGGGGTCTGTAAAAAGTGCAGAGTGTGAATGGAAAATAGTGAAATGCATTGACTTGGCTGGGACAGCTAACGTCTTTGCGTTTCACTGCATTGCACTGCAAACTGCGGATCCGTACAAAGCGATCAATAGCACAGCAATTGCGAAGCTTGTGAACGTAGCCTAATTGCTCGGTGCAAAGCCCCTATAACAGAAAGTGGGGAATATGTATTACTCACTTCAGTGACTATCAGCGTAAGAAAAAAACTATAAAAAAAATTAAAGAGGAGCTGCAAGTCAACAATCAGACACCGCGCCCAACAAAAGATAACAAGAGAAAGTACAACCAGGTCATAGAGTGTTAGTCCCACGTCTATAAAGGATGAAACAAAGATACATGTTCTAGAAGAGGGTCAGTAGGCGATGTGCATACAGTGCATTTTTGTGATGTGTTTTAAAATAATCTGCATTTTTACCCTGAAGCAAAGTCTATGTGAATCCTGAAGTGTAAGTGTGCACACGTTGCTTATTGCTTCCTTGCAGATTTGATGCAGAATAAAAATCTGCAGCATATCAATTGTTGGTGCATTTATGCAGAATTTTTAACCCTTTCACCTCAATTTAGTCTTGAAAAGACAATGAAAATTCACAGTGTGTTTTTGGAGTGGTTTTGACCACAAAAAAAAAAAAAAGTTACTTACGGTAAATGATTTCTGGCTACCAAAAGAGAGTTACAAATCTCTATCCGCCATCAATGTGGAAACACACACTGCAGATTTTGCTGCGTTTTTCTGCCATACGATGCAGAAATTTTCTGCACCAAATCTGCAGCGTGGGCACATACCCCGATACTGGCAGGAATACATTATTGTAGAGTCATCAAACAAGTGACAGTAGAAACCCGAACAACAAAACACACAAACAAAGTGTAACGACCCAGCCAAAGATAATAGGCGGATCTAGTACTAGTGCATCTCAATGAATTAGAATATCATCAAAAATCAATGAAGATACACAAATGAAAGAAGATCGGGATTAATCCGCGCTGGACCACAATGGAGCCGATGCTTGCATACAGAACCTTTATTCACACACATGGAACATACCATTGCCTACGTGTTTCATGGCCACCTGACCACTTCTTCAGGGCTACAATTGTATGTTCCATGTGTGTGAATAAAAGTTCTGTGTGCAAGCATCGGCTCCATTGTGGTCCAGCGCGGATTAATCCCGATCTTCCTTCATTCGTGTGTCTTCATCTGTTTACACGGGATCTGCAGTGGCCAGGCTTTTACAGTTGGTTGTGACTCTCACAAACTTCACAGGTGAGTGGACCACCTTAGATAGATTACTGGTGTCCCACTTTTACGGCCTTAGTGTGCTCCCTTCTCTCATTTTTTTACATAAAAAATCTATGTAATATTGCCATGTTTCAGGGCGTTTCTGGGTGCCAATAAACACTTTGACTAATAAAAAGAGAATTTTGTTTACGTACCGTAAATTCTTTTTTCTTTAGTCATCAATGGGAGACCCAGACAATGGGGTTTAGGGCTCTGCCCTCCGGAGGTCACACTAGGTACTACAAGTTTGTAGACACCGCCTCCTCCGCTTATAAACCCCTACCGCAGGGAACATCCTCAGTTTGGTCCATAAGCTGCGAGGAGGAAATAACCACACCCGAAACCTCGGGAAGAATGCTGTGCACAGACGGTCCAACAACCCGGTAAAACACTGTCTCAACAGAGAACAGAAACACGTGCAAAACATGCAACGGAACAACTGGGTGGGTGCTGGGTCTCCCATTGATGACTAAAGAAAAAAGAATTTACGGTACGTAAACAAAATTCTCTTTTTTCTGGTCGTCATAATGGGAGACCCAGACAATGGGGATGTCCTAAAGCAATACCCCAGGGCGGGAAGAGTTCCTCAACAAGACGGATAACACATGGTTCCCTTTAAAGGTGGGCAACCGCCGCCTGGAGAACCCGCCTGCCCAAACTCGCATCCGCAGAGGCATGGGCATGCACCATATAGTGCTTAGAAAATGTGTGCAGACTGGACCAAGTGGCCGCCTGACACACCTGTAGAGCAGACGCTCGATGTCGCAAAGCCCAGGAGGCACCTACAGCTCTGGTAGAGTGAGCCTTCAATCCCACCGGGAGAGGCAAACCAGAGGACCGGTAAGCCTCCTGAATGGGAGTCTTAATCCATCTGGCCAAGGTCGACTTTGAAGCCGCGGCCCCCTTACAGCGACCCGTCGTGAGAACAAATAAGGAATCCGAACTCCTAAAGGAGGCGGTCCTGGACACAAATGCGTACAGCTCTCACGAGATCCAGAGTATGGAGGTCGCGCTCAACCTGATGAATGGGAGCGGGGCAAAATGACGGGAGAACAATCTCCTGGTTCAGGTGAAAAGTTGAAACCACCTTCGGCAAGAATTCTGGCCGTGGCGCAACACCACCTTGTCTTGGTGAACCACCAGAAAGGGTGACTTGCACGATAGTGCAGCCAATTCTGAGACCCTCCTCAGAGATGTAATCGCCACCAGAAAGACCACTTTCTGTGACAGACGAGCAAGAGAAATGTCTCTTAGTGGCTCAAACGGCGGTTTCTGTAATGCCGCTAGGACCATGTTAAGGTCCCAGGGGTCCAGAGGTCTCCTGTAGGGTGGAACCACCCGCGACACCCCCTGTAGAAATTGACGGACCTTCGGAAGGAGCGCCAATCGCCTGTCAAACAGCACCGAAAGTGCTGATACTTGACCTTTCAAAGAGCCAAGGGATAATCCCAACTCCAGACCCGACTGTAGGAAAGCCAACAACGTCGGAATGGACAAGGGCCACGGGGACCGTCCACCAGAGGTACACCAGGTAAAAAAGATTTTCCACGTTCTGTGGTATATCTTCCTGGAAACGGGCCTCCTAGCCCGATTCATAGTGGCAACCACTGTAGGGGAGAAACCCCTGGATGTCAGCAGCCAGGCCTCAAGAGCCATGCAGTCAATCTGAGGGCCCTGGAATTGAGGTGGAAGAATGGGCCTTGCGCGAGTAGATCTGCGCGTTCTGGAAGAGCCCACCTGTGTCCGCCTGACAGTTGCCATAGGTCCGGATACCAGGACCTCCTGGGCCAATCTGGAGCCACTAGAATGGCTACCCTGCACTCCGACCTGATTTTCCACAGCACCCTGGGAATCAGAGCCAGAGGCGGGAACACATACGGCAGATGGAATCTGGACCAGGTCAAGATTAGGGCATCCGCTCCCAGAGACTGGGGGTCCCATGACCTCGCCATGTATTGCGGCACCTGATGATTCAGCCGTGAGGCCATCAGATCCACGTCCGGAGTGCCCCATCTGCTGCAGACTTCTCTGAAGACGTCCGGATGAAGGGACCACTCTCCGGCGTCCATCCCCTGCCGGCTCAGATAGTCGGCCTCCCAGTTTTCGACCCCTGGGATGTGAACTGCGGAGATCAGGCAGTTGTTGTCCTCCACCCAGGATAGGATGCGGTGAACTTCGGCCAGAGCCTCCGCACTCCTGGTTCCTCCTTGATGATTTATATATGCGACGGCCGTCGCATTGTCGGACTGAACCCGAATGGGCTGTCCTGAGAGGAATCTCTGAAAAGCCAGGAGTGCCAGGTATACCGCCTTGATCTCCAGCACGTTGATCTGCAACGCCGACTCCGACCGTGTCCAGAGACCTTGGGCCCTGTGGTGTAAGAACACCGCCCCCCAGCCCTTCAGACTGGCGTCGGTGGTCACCACCCACCAAGACGGTTTTACGAAGGACCGGCCCCGGGACAAGTGATGTGGCTGCAGCCACCACTGCAGGGAATCTCTGGTCGGTTGGGAAAGGGTCACCAGCCGATTCAGCGAGATCGTCCTCTTGTCCCACCTGCGGAGAATCTCCAGCTGTAGAGGACGGAGGCGAAATTGTGCAAAAGGCACCGCCTCTATTGCCGCCACCATGCGTCCCACCAGCTTCATCAACACCCGAAGGGATGATTGTGGTGACAGGAGGACTGCTTGCACTCCTGATTGGATCGCCATCTGTTTGAGTTGTGGCAGAGACACCAGGGCCGAAGCCGTGTTGAAGTCCATGCCCAAATATGTCAAAGACTGGGTTGGAACTAACGTTGACTTCTGGATATTGAGGAGCCAACCGAACTGTTCCAGAGACCGCATGGTCACATCCAGGCTCTCTTGACAGAGGTGTTCCGATGGCGCCCTGACCAGCAGGTCATCTAAATAGGGGATGACAGCATGTCCCTGTACGTGCAGGAGAGCCATCATGGAGGCCATCACTTTTGTGAACACCCGCGGTGCCGAGGCCAACCCGAACGGCAGCGCCACAAATTGGAAGTGTTCCTCCCCCACTGCAAATCTCAACCAGCGCTGGTGAGCCGGTGCAATGGGCACGTGAAGGTAAGCGTCTCTGATATCTATGGACGCTAGGAAGTCCCCTTGTGACACAGCTGCGATCACGGAGCGCAGCGACTCCATACGGAACTTCCGAACCAGCACGTGACGGTTGAACAACTTCAGGTCCAGAACCGGGCGGAAGGATCCGTCCTTCTTCGGGACGATAAAGAGGTTGGAGTAAAACCCCTTGAACCTCTCTCCGGAAGGCACCGGAACCACCACTCCGTCCCTGCGGAGACCCTCCAACACCAGGTAAAAAGCCTGAGCCTTTTCTGGTGATGGGACCGACCGATGGAATCGGTGTATAGGTTTTGACGTCAGCTCTATCCTGTATCCTCGCGAGACCACGTCTCGAACCCACTGATCTTGAACGTGAAGTAGCCACTTGTCCTGAAAGCGAGACAAGCGGCCCCCCACCTGTGGGGAGGCAGGAAGGCAGAGCGAGTCATGTAGAGGCGGGTTTGGGGGTGGCAGCCGCTGCCCCCGCCGGCTTCTTTGGACGACTCTTAGAGCGCCACTGAGAAGCGGGCTTGCCCCCTCGGTCCGTGCGAGCGGACGGTGCTGATGACTGTGAGCTGGAACGAAAGGACCACTGTTTTGGGTTCCTTTTCACAGTATATACCGTGGCTTAGGCTTATTCTGCGGTATCTTAGACTCAGCAGAATCCTTTATCAGCTTGTCCAGTTCAGTGCCAAACAGCCTGTCACCAGCAAACGGAAGATTCTGCAAAATCTTCTTGGACGTGGCATCTGAGTCCCAGAGACGCAGCCACAACAACCTGCGAATCGCAATAGCATTGGCCGAGGCCACAGCTGAGCGAGTGGCAGTTTCCAGAGTCGCCGTCCTGGCGTAGTCTGCATAGGCTTTTGCCCTTTCGGTAAGCGCCATGACCTCTGGACTGGACCTTGCCAGGTCAGTGATACCATCCAAGCAGGTAGTAATTGCTTGTAAGGTCCAAACCGCGGCAAAATTAGGGGCAAAAGAAGACCCCACAGCCTCATAGGAAGACTTGGCGAGTTGCTCGACCTGTCTATCAGTCGCATCCTTCAGCGAGGAGCTATCAGAGGCAGAGAATAAGGAGCGTGCAGCAATCCTGGTCATGGAAGCGTCCACCTTCGGGGACTGCGACCACTCCTGAAGCACCTCCTGGGTGAAGGGGAAGCGATTGTCCTTGGGTTTTCGGACATAACGCCGCCCAGGATGTAACCTGGGAGCTCTAACCACCCTTCCAAAATTGGTGTGGTCCATGAAGGAGCCACTTGGTCTAGCCTCCGGCCGCAGCCATTGATAGACCTCCTTCGGGTGTACAGTCACCTCCTCAGGGGGTGTCACGAGACGTAAGGTCTCGTTGATAGAGGACACCAAATCCTCCACCCCGTCTGGTGGTTCAGACACAGACACAGACCCGAGAGTAGAACCCCCATCATCTTCCTCACCATCAGAGGAACGCTCCTCCTCAGAGAGAGCCTGGAGCTCGGGAGATTCCTCACGACGAGCCCGCTTAAGGGGTCTCACAGTAGAAGAAAGAGACACCCGGGGGTAACTGGAAGGAGTAGCTGGGCTGTCCAGTCTCCTATTAAGTGCCTCCAGGGATTGCGACATGGAGGACAGCTGGGATAACAGAGATTCATTAATCTTATTCTGAGTTTCCCATGGCCCCGGGACCACCTGGACCTCAGGGTATAGCACCGGAGCTGCTGATTCAGTAGCGGCAGTCCGGGCCTCTGGGCGTCCGCAGTTATTGCAGGACCCCTCCACCAGTGTACCATTGCATGTAGCACAAGTAACGGTGGCATCTGCCGCCTTAGCAGCACGCTTCCCAACTGAGGACATCGCCACAGTAGGGGAAAATAAGCCAAATTGCAGACAAAACCGGGAATCCCGGTGGCTTACCGACCGCAGCAAAGCGGTAGGAGGAAGCGGTGTGTGTGTGTGACTCCGTGAGCGTTTCCGGTCTCCCCGTAGAGTGCAGACGCACGCTGCAAGCAGATCCCAGTCTGGGAGTAAGGGGAAAGATGGCCGCCGGCAGAGAAACTGTGGGCGGCGCCGAAAAGCACGCAGGAAACACACACACGCCCCGCGATGACGTCACCGCACGGGCAGCTTCCCATCCTCCAGGCAGCCTCAGCATGAAGGCGCCGGAGCCCGCAGCGCGGGAATTAGTGTGAGATACACCACACACAGACTGACTGTACAAACACACATACGCAGTCCATAGCCTCAGCCCCTGTGACACACAGGGCGGTCAGCCAGGGTGACCCCAGCACAGGGTACACCACCAGATCCGCGGACCCGAGGGTAACGCGCGGTCTGAGTGTCAGGACACATAACATGTCAGACACTACCCCCAGGCACACAGGAGACACAGAGTGCCTCAGTGCCGGTCCGGTCTGTAAGCACCATTTAGGGAGGCCTCGGACGGGGGTACAGCACCAGTCCGGAGTGTAAGCACCATTTAGGGAGGCCTCGGACTGGGCTGGCTCCAGTCCGGTCTGTAAGCACCATTTAGGGAGGCCTCGGACGGAGCGGAGCTGTGCAAGGCCCCATCTCCCACTCTCCAGAGCCCCCCAGAGAGGGATGGAAAGGAGCGCGACAGCGTACCGGGAGAACACAAAGTGTCCAGGCTCTAGGCCACAATAGCGACGTCACGGCCGACTTCGCCCATTCACAGCAGTGAGCAGATATCGTTCGCGGTGTTTGCCAACGATACCTGCTCACAACATCGTTGCGGAGTTGTCCACAAATATCTATACATGTATACCATCACATAGGTGTACAGGGGTTTATATCACTAAGACCTCACTGAAAAAAAGAAGAACACTCACAAGCACTACTTCACTGTATGTATGGAGAGAAGAGAAGCAGAATACTCTGTTAAATGGTGGCCTTGTGGCATAAACTGTTTAGTACACAATGGGGAATGCAGATCTATGCTTACTACACATTTACCCAGACTAGTTATAAGGAAACTGTCAGTGTGTTTTTCGCTATGCAATCAGAAGAAAGCAGGCTGGATGGGTAAACACAAAGAATTCAGCAATGCCTCTCATCAGAAAGTGTGTTTACCTGCTATGTTTGTTATAGCACCAGTATCTTATCACTGCTAAGACACAGCATTATGTGAGCCCAAGTCCAGCACTTACAGAGTTTGTATACAGAAAAAAAAACAATAATGAGTATGCACATACTTGCATTCCAGTAATTGTTTTGTTTTCTTTGTGGTTTTTTTGCAGTTAATGCAAAATAGGGTGTGACCTGCCTTTGTGCATATATATATATATACACACACACACACACACACACACACACACACACACACACAACACATTATATATACACATACACACACATATTCCTCACTTGGACCTGGAGGAAGACACGTCGTGTCGAAACAAGTCATCCAAAAGGGACCAACTGTGCGCAAAATTGTTGAAGAAACCTGGAACTTTTTAATAGATAAATAAAAGTTATATTTTACCCCACCACTGGACTGATCGCTGGAGAAACAAAAGCCATTGAGTAGTGGGCCGCCGGGAGATCAGCGGCCCTCGCCACTGATCTCCCGGCTGTGGCTGTCGCTCATCTCCTGCCGCCGGGAGGTCAGTGGTGCCCGCAGCTGATCTCCCGGCAGAATAGCAGTGAGCGGTCTTTTAATCTCCCGCCAATACCACGCTGCTCAGCTGATTGGTCGCGTGCTGCTTATGCTGCTCAGCTGCTAGCGGTACTGGCGCCACATTTCAATACTGCTAGCAGCTGATGTGATTGGATAGCACTGTATGGTGGCTCAGTGGTTAGCGCTGTATATGGTGGCTCAGTGGTTAGCGCTGTATACGGTGGCTCAGTGGTTAGCACTGTATATGGTGGCTCAGTGGTTAGCACTGTATACGGTGGCTCAGTGGTTAGCACTGTATACGGTTGCTCAGTGGTTAGCACTGTATACGGTGGCTCAGTGGTTAGCACTGTATATGGTGGCTCAGTGGTTAGCACTGTATGGTGGCTCAGTGGTTAGCACTGTATACGGTGGCTCAGTGGTTAGCACTGTATATGGTGGCTCAGTGGTTAGCACTGTATATGGTGGCTCAGTGGTTAGCACTGTAAACGGTGGCTCAGTGGTTAGCGCTGTATATGGTGGCTCAGTGGTTAGCACTGTATATGGTGGCTCAGTGGTTAGCGCTGTATATGGTGGCTCAGTGGTTAGCGCTGTATACGGTGGCTCAGTGGTTAGCACTGTATACGGTGGCTCAGTGGTTAGCACTGTATACGGTGGCTCAGTGGTTAGAACTGTATACGGTGGCTCAGTGGTTAGCACTGTATATGGTGGCTCAGTGGTTAGCACTGTATATGGTGGCTCAGTGGTTAGCACTGTATGGTGGCTCAGTGGTCGGCACTGTATACGCGGGCTCAGTGGTTAGCACTGTATACGGTGGCTCAGTGGTTAGCACTGTATACGGTGGCTCAGTGGTTAGCACTGTATACGGTGGCTCAGTGGTTAGCACTGTATATGGTGGCTCAGTGGTTAGCACTCTATATGGTGGCTCAGTGGTTAGCACTGTATATGGTGGCTCAGTGGTTAGCACTGTATACGGTGGCTCAGTGGTTAGCACTGTATATGGTGGCTCAGGGGTTAGCGCTGTATATGGTGGCTCAGTGGTTAGCACTGTATATGGTGGCTCAGTGGTTAGCACTGTATATGGTGGCTCAGTGGTTAGCACTGTATATGGTGACTCAGTGGTTAGCACTGTATATGGTGGCTCAGTGGTTAGCACTGTATATGGTGGCTCAGTGGTTAGCACTGTATACGGTGGCTCAGTGGTTAGCACTGTATACGGTGGCTCAGTGGTTAGCACTGTATACGGTGGCTCAGTGGTTAGCACTGTATACGGTGGCTCAGTGGTTAGCGCTGTATACGGTGGCTCAGTGGTTAGCGCTGTATATGGTGGCTCAGTGGTTAGCACTGTATATGGTGGCTCAGTGGTTAGGGCTGTATATGGTGGCTCAGTGGTTAGCACTGTATGGTGGCTCAGTGGTCGGCACTGTATACGCGGGCTCAGTGGTTAGCACTGTATACGGTGGCTCAGTGGTTAGCACTGTATACGGTGGCTCAGTGGTTAGCACTGTATACGGTGGCTCAGTGGTTAGCACTGTATACGGTGGCTCAGTGGTTAGCACTGTATATGGTGGCTCAGTGGTTAGCACTCTATATGGTGGCTCAGTGGTTAGCACTGTATATGGTGGCTCAGTGGTTAGCACTGTATACGGTGGCTCAGTGGTTAGCACTGTATATGGTGGCTCAGTGGTTAGCACTCTATATGGTGGCTCAGGGGTTAGCGCTGTATATGGTGGCTCAGTGGTTAGCACTGTATATGGTGGCTCAGTGGTTAGCACTGTATATGGTGGCTCAGTGGTTAGCACTGTATATGGTGACTCAGTGGTTAGCACTGTATACGGTGGCTCAGTGGTTAGCACTGTATACGGTGGCTCAGTGGTTAGCACTGTATATGGTGGCTCAGTGGTTAGAACTGTATACGGTGGCTCAGTGGTTAGCACTGTATATGGTGGCTCAGTGGTTAGCACTGTATATGGTGGCTCAGTGGTTAGCACTGTATGGTGGCTCAGTGGTCGGCACTGTATACGCGGGCTCAGTGGTTAGCACTGTATACGGTGGCTCAGTGGTTAGCACTGTATACGGTGGCTCAGTGGTTAGCACTCTATATGGTGGCTCAGTGGTTAGCACTGTATATGGTGGCTCAGTGGTTAGCACTGTATATGGTGGCTCAGTGGTTAGCACTGTATACGGTGGCTCAGTGGTTAGCACTGTATACGGTGGCTCAGTGGTTAGCACTGTATACGGTGGCTCAGTGGTTAGCACTGTATATGGTGGCTCAGTGGTTAGCACTGTATATGGTGGCTCAGTGGTTAGCACTGTATATGGTGGCTCAGTGGTCGGCACTGTATACGCGGGCTCAGTGGTTAGCACTGTATGGTGGCTCAGTGGTTAGCACTGTATACGCGGGCTCAGTGGTTAGCACTGTATACGCGGGCTCAGTGGTTAGCACTGTATACGGTGGCTCAGTGATGGGAGGCAGGGACACAGGAGGCAGAAGGCACAGAGGAGGAAGAGGCACAGGGGGAGGCAGAGTCATGGGGAGAGACAGCACACACAAGCTGAGAGCACACAAAGCAGAGAGAAAGGCACAAGTAAGAAAGAGTGCACAGGAGGAAAGACAACACTCAGAGGAGAGAGCGCACAAGGGGAGACAGGCACAGAGACTGGCCTATTTCTAGTAATATATTATAATATATTGGAGCTCACAATCTAAATATCCTATCAGTATGTCTTTGCAATGTGGGAGGAAACCGGAGTGCCCAGAGGAAACCCACGCAAACACAGGGAGAACATACAAATTCCTTGCAGATGTTG
The DNA here is from genome assembly GCA_033576535.1 of Allobates femoralis. NCBI lineage: Eukaryota > Metazoa > Chordata > Amphibia > Anura > Aromobatidae > Allobates > Allobates femoralis. The sequence goes on along the minus strand of JARQOC010000008.1, from coordinate 127,498,339 downwards.
TTCTAGGTGGGAATTGAACCCAGAACCTCGGGACCTCAGTGCTGCAAAGGCTGCAGTGCTTCACCCGTGTGATCTCTCTCCCCTTGTACTATCGCTCACCCCTGTTCACTGTCTTTCTCTTTGTGCTGCCTCTCACCCCTGTGTGCACTGTCTCACTAACCCTTGTGTGATGCCTATTTCCCCCGTTCATCGAGGAGCCGTGGCGCCAGCCTGTGTTCCAGAGTCAAACACAAATGGGATGAAATGCAGCAGGATGAGTCTGCCCAAGGCTATGACAAAGCAGACCCAGGCAAAGGTGATAATGAATGCCTATGCTGCGGCCAGTGTCCCGGAGGGTGTGTGGGTCCCCCTTTACAGATGTCCTATAGGTGGCGCTGTTTTCTTTGACTGATCAACCAAACTTATGGGCTTCTTCATATTCAAGTGCAACCAAAATTTTCCATTTTAACTGTAATTTACACAATGTCCTATGGGTGGCGCTGTTTTTGGGACAAACTTACAGATGGACACACAGGCTGGATAGGGCTTTTATATAGTAAATAGCTTCCAACTATTGGGTCTACCCTGTTGGGGCCCCAGGCTCTGCTCTTATTATAGTTTTGTCACTTGACATCTGGTGAGATTTTTAACCCCTTTACCCGAGCGATTTTCCATTTTACAGTTTTCGTTTCTTCCTCCCCTTTTTCCAAGAGCCATAACTTTATAACTTTATTTTTTCGTCAATATAGACATATGGCGGCTTGTTTTTTGTGGGATGAGTTGTGCTCTTGAATGATCTTTATTTTACCATGTAAATAATATATGGAAAAAAAACTCAAGTTCAGTTAAATTGCAAAAAAAAGTGCAATTCCACAAATGTTTTTGTTTTTTATATTCTTCATGTTCACTATATAGTAAAACTGCCGTGTCAGTATGATGCCTCGAGTGAGTGTGAGTTCGTAGATACCAAACATGTATACTTTTATTTTTATCTAAGTGGTGAAAAAAAAAAATTCTTAAGCTTTTAAAGAAAAAAAATTGCACTTTTTGCACCATTTTCCATGACCAGTACCCTTCTCATTGTTTGGGATCTGGCGCGGTGTGACGGCTTATTGTTTACGTCTGGAGCCGTCATTTCTAACGATACCATTTTTTAGTAGATGTGATGTCTAGATCGACATTATTGCATTTTAATGAAATATTGCGGCGACTAAGAAAAACTTAATTTTGCTGTTTCTTTTCTTTTTGTTACGCAGTTTACAGATCAGATGAACTGATTTTTTTCCACTTCTCCTTTCTTTTATACTGCCCCATACAGCGCCCCAGCACTGCAGTGTCCGATCACTTGTGTTATACAGAGAGATTCTTCACCATCCCCCGCACAGCATAAATGATCACTTTTTGCTGGTGACGTCACTCAGGCATCGCTGGCATGAAGTGATTCATGACAGCATTCGAGGTCATCAGCTCACCCCACACAGTCATGGCAACACATCGCAGCCCTGTGATCGCATCATGGGGCTGCCAATGCCGGCTGGGAACAGAGTGATCCCCACCGCGGTGCTTTAGGTCGTGCTGTCAGTGATTGACAGCGCAATCCAAAGAGTTAACAGAGCATATCACTGATCTGATCGGTGGTGTTAGCTACACAGATCAGCTGATCAGATAAGCCAACAAGCAGGGGATGATGTGAGCTCAGCGCGTGAGCTCGCATCAAAGGGAGGTAGACAGCCAAGGGCGTGTATATACACCTTTGGTCGTGAAGGGGTTACTATTTGATGCTAGGTTAGGACCGTCCGGTTGCGGTCACCTTGATGTGGTGGGATAGCTTTTACATCTTTCTGATCAAAGTAATGTTACCAAGTACCCCATTTTTATTTTCATGCACAATTGCAATTTATTTATTTATTTGAAGGTATTTGCTTATTTTTCTGGGTTTTGCCACCTACATGCTGCATGCTTACACTTGAGTTCCAGTTCATTTTTTGGTTAACTTCGTATACAGAGCCTGGTGTGGGTGAGGGCAGCTCTCTCTACTGTGCCGCATGGCTACATCTACAAAGTGTGTCAGGACCTCTGTACCCAGTAATCTAAGGGATACAAGTTGGATTCAGGGTCTCTTTGCCTACAGTATACTGCTCTTGGAAGAGCAGGGCTGTGGAGATGGAGCGGTATGAAATGGACCGACTCAGACTCCTAAAATATATATAATAAATTGGGTCCAGTAGTTCAAAGCAGAATGTGCTGATATTATTATGAATTATTTTTATGTTCTACCTAAATATCTTGATTATTGAATCACAATAATGATTAAAGCCTGATGTTACCATTGTACTACAATAAACTTATCACTACAGACCTATGCCTGCAGTCATACACAGCGGTGTACAGATCCATGCCAGCGGTCATACACAGCGGTGTACAAACCCAAGCCCACGCCCGCACTCATGCACAGACCCATGCCCGCACTCATGCACAGCAGTGTATAGCACAGCAGTTTATAGACCAATGCCCATGTTCATGCACAGAGGTGTACAGATCCATGCCTGCGCTCATGCACAGCAGTGTGCAGACCCATACTCATGCACAGTGGTGTACAGACTCCTGCTCACGCTCATGCGCAGCGGTGTACAAACCCGTGCCTGCGCTCATGCACAGAGGTGTACAGACCCATGCCTGCACTCATGCACAGCGGTGTACAGACCCATGCCCGCACTCATGCACAGCGGTGTACAGACCCATGCCCGCACTCATGCACAGCGGTGTACAGACCCATGCCCGCGCTCATGCACAGCGGTGTACAATGCCATGCCTACGCTCATGCACAGCGGTGTACAGACCCATGCCCGCGCTCATGCACAGCAGTGTACAGTGCCATGCCTACGCTCATGCACAGTGGTCTACTGATCCATGCCCGCGCTCATGCACAGCGGAGTACAGACCCATGCCGGCGCTCATGCACAGTGGTGTACAGACCCATGCCCACGCTCATGCACAGCGGTGTACAGACCCATGCCCAGCACTCATGCACAGCGGTGTACAGACCCGTGCCCGCGCTCATGCACAGTGGTCTACTGATCCATGCCCACGCTCATGCACAGCGGAGTACAGTGCCATGCCTACGCTCATGCACAGTGGTCTACTGATCCATGCCAGCGCTCATGCACAGTGGTGTACAGACCCATGCCCGCACTCATGCACAGCGGTGTACAGACCCGTGCCCGCGCTCATGCACAGCGGTGTACAGACCCATGCCCACGCTTATGCACAGCAGTGTACAAACCCATGCCCGCGCTCATGCACAGTGGTGTATAGTCCCATGCCTGCGCTCATGCACAGTGGTGTACAGACCCGTGCCCGCGCTCATGCACAGTGGTGTATAGTCCCATGCCCGCACTCATGCACAGTGGTGTATAGTCCCATGCCCGCGCTCATGCACAGTGGTGTACAGACCCGTGCCCGCGCTCATGCACAGTGGTGTATAGTCCCATGCCCGCACTCATGCACAGTGGTGTATAGTCCCATGCCCGCGCTCATGCACAGTGGTGTATAGTCCCATGCCCGCGCTCATGCACAGTGGTGTATAGTCCCATGCCCGCGCTCATGCACAGTGGTGTATAGTCCCATGCCCGCACTCATGCACAGTGGTGTATAGTCCCATGCCCGCGCTCATGCACAGTGGTGTACAGACCCGTGCCCGCGCTCATGCACAGTGGTGTATAGTCCCATGCCCGCACTCATGCACAGTGGTGTATAGTCCCATGCCCGCGCTCATGCACAGTGGTGTATAGTCCCATGCCCGCGCTCATGCACAGTGGTGTATAGTCCCATGCCCGCGCTCATGCACAGTGGTGTACAGACCCATGCCCGCGCTCATGCACAGCGGTGTACAGACCCATGCCCGCGCTCATGCACAGCGGTGTACAGACCCATGCCCGCGCTCATGCACAGCGGTGTACAGACCCATGCCCGCGCTCATGCACAGCGGTGTACAGATCCATGCCCGCGCTCATGCACAGTGGTGTATAGTCCCATGCCCACGCTCATGCACAGCGGTGTACAGACCCATGCCCGCACTCATGCACAGCGGTGTACAGACCCGTGCCCGCGCTCATGCACAGCGGTGTACAGACCCATGCCCACGCTTATGCACAGCAGTGTACAAACCCATGCCCGCGCTCATGCACAGTGGTGTATAGTCCCATGCCTGCGCTCATGCACAGTGGTGTACAGACCCGTGCCCGCGCTCATGCACAGTGGTGTATAGTCCCATGCCCGCACTCATGCACAGTGGTGTATAGTCCCATGCCCGCGCTCATGCACAGTGGTGTACAGACCCGTGCCCGCGCTCATGCACAGTGGTGTATAGTCCCATGCCCGCGCTCATGCACAGTGGTGTATAGTCCCATGCCCGCGCTCATGCACAGTGGTGTATAGTCCCATGCCCGCGCTCATGCACAGTGGTGTATAGTCCCATGCCCGCGCTCATGCACAGTGGTGTATAGTCCCATGCCCGCACTCATGCACAGTGGTGTATAGTCCCATGCCCGCGCTCATGCACAGTGGTGTACAGACCCGTGCCCGCGCTCATGCACAGTGGTGTATAGTCCCATGCCCGCACTCATGCACAGTGGTGTATAGTCCCATGCCCGCGCTCATGCACAGTGGTGTATAGTCCCATGCCCGCGCTCATGCACAGTGGTGTATAGTCCCATGCCCGCGCTCATGCACAGTGGTGTATAGTCCCATGCCCGCGCTCATGCACAGTGGTGTACAGACCCATGCCCGCGCTCATGCACAGCGGTGTACAGACCCATGCCCGCGCTCATGCACAGTGGTGTACAGACCCATGCCCGCGCTCATGCACAGCGGTGTACAGACCCATGCCCGCGCTCATGCACAGCGGTGTACAGATCCATGCCCGCGCTCATGCACAGCGGTGTACAGACCCATGCCCGCGCTCATGCACAGCGGTGTACAGACCCATGCCCGCGCTCATGCACAGCGGTGTACAGACCCATGCCCGCGCTCATGCACAGCGGTGTACAGATCCATGCCCGCGCTCATGCACAGTGGTGTATAGTCCCATGCCCGCGCTCATGCACAGTGGTGTACAGATCCATGCCCGCGCTCATGCACAGTGGTGTATAGTCCCATGCCCGCACTCATGCACAGTGGTGTATAGTCCCATGCCCGCGCTCATGCACAGTGGTGTATAGTCCCATGCCCGCGCTCATGCACAGCGGTGTACAGACCCATGCCCGCGCTCATGCACAGTGGTGTATAGTCCCATGCCCGCGCTCATGCACAGTGGTGTACAGATCCATGCTCACGCTCATGCTCATTTCTGCAGACTTTTTACCATTGTTGGGGGGTTTTATTGTCAAGACTCCCATCTATTTATGGTACATTTACTTGTCCATTTTATATAGAAAAAAAATATTTTTGAATTAAAGATACACTTTAAACAGTGTGAGCAGAGCCTTAGTCATCGTGCCCTATGTTACTGTACCTAAATCCCGTACTTTCATTGAGTGAAATACAAAAACTTACGTTTACGTAATAGAAAAAACACCCCCTTCCCAAAAAATCCCAAATATAGAAAAACAGCATTTCTCTAATAAAATGTGGAACAACAATGGCGTTCATTTCATCCTGCATGGGGACGCCGCATTTCCCAAAGACGCTGCTGATAGTACCTGAGCGCACTCCCTCCCCAGAAACAGGGACTCAAAGGGGGCCATTAACTCTACATGTGACACCATTAAGGTGATTAAAATGTCCTCCTCCACCAGCCATGACATTCTTCTCCATCATAAATTACACTGCTACAGCACACTGGCACAGCCAGAAAATGCATTTATTAACCCTTCGTGAGATGTTCCTCCGCTATAGAATCCAGAGTGCAGACATTCTCCATTATACCATTAAAAGCTTTTTAGCAATCTGCCGCAGCCGTCTATTCCATGCTCAGCTCCAACCCGCCAATTGACCCTTCTAAGCCTGACAGATACGTCTATGGGTGATTAAGATGTGATATGAAGAAGCATGCCAGCCTTAAAAGCTTTATAGTCAGGCTGATATGAAACCATGGCTTCCCAAACACAAGACAAAGGGCTTGTCTAATGAGCAAAGTTGATGTTAATCAAAACATCTTGGAATAATAAATAATAATTCCCACAATTGGATATGTTTAAAATAAATGTTCCTGTGTTGAAATAATCTTATATATGTGTCCCTGCTATGTACTGTGTAATGGCTGTGTCTGACTGTACAGGGACATGGTCTGATCATTCTACATCCCATGTGCTGAGAAAATCTTAGTACATAGCAGGGGCACATATACAAGATTATCTCAGCACAGGAGATGTGGTATTATCAGACCATGTCCCTGTATGGTCAGACACATCCATTACACAGTACATAGCAGGGACACATATATAAGATTATCTCTGCACAGGAGATGTGGTATTATCAGACCATGTCCCTGTATGGTCAGACACATCCATTACACAGTACATAGCAGGGACACATATATAAGATTATCTCAGCACAGGAGATGTGGTATGATCAGACCATGTCCCTGTATGGTCAGACACATCCATTACACAGTACATAGCAGGGACACATATTTAAGATTATCTCAGCACAGGAACATCTACTTAGATAAACATGAAGTGGCGGACGTCATCCACCTCCGTCCGGTTGTCCCCGTACTATACGACGGCGGCGGCAGCCATATTTGCACACCCAAGGGATGAGTGTGCAAATATGGTGCCAGCTAGAGTTACGGACCCATCGCGCAGTACCGTCAACGGTGCCTCTGACACCCGAACTCGATGGACACTTTGTCGCCACTACTCCTGATACCATTGATACACTTTACCGCCGCCTCAGTAAGGGCACAGAGAGCTCACTTTAGGGGCAGAGAGCGAGAGCTCACGATAGGGGCAGAGAGCGAGAGCGCACACGGGGGAGGGAGAGAGCGCACACGGGGGAGGGAGAGAGCGCACACGGGGGAGGGAGAGAGCGCACACGGGGGAGGGAGAGAGTGCAAACTGTGCTTCTAACTCCAGGGTGAGTCGATCAAACACTGCATACAGTTGGCACTGGGCCAAGTACCAACTGTACCCGACCACAGCGATGCTCGTTCCAGGGCTATGCAAATGTAAAGCACCTTAACTCCGAACCTAAACAGGTTCACTCAACTCTAGTCGTGTCCTAGCGAGGGTGTCACCAATGCAGCAGGAAATAGACTGGCGGGGCACTGGGCAACAGCAAAATGGGAAATGAGGACAGGATATTTTTTTAACCAATATGAGAATTTTGTCCTTAAAATTAATTTCCCTACAACATCTTTAAGCACTTCAGTTACTGTCACTGCCAATTTCAGTGGGACTGGACCATCGTGTAATGTGTTAGGAGCCTCCTGCATTTCACCCAGATAGCAATGTTAAGGGAAAGAAGGATCAGACAAGTCAACTTCAACATGCTCGAACTTCTTATTAAATGGTAACTTTGCATCCTTATATACAACACATACTCGCATAGCCAAACTGAGCATAAAGGTTTATAGGGTAAGCGAGAGATAGACGGCCAAATAGATGTGAGCGGCCAGCCTTAAAGGGACATTCTGAAGTCATCAAACTGCTCTAGACAGAATGAAAATAAACAGGTTTGCTATTGACTTGCTTTTTCCATCTGCTGTCATTCTAATGCTAGGAGAGCTGTTATTTTTCTAGTGTACACTAGCGACAGCCCATACCTTGGGTAAGTAGGTACAGTAGTTACATTCCAGGAGTGGGCATCCTCCAATATCCCAGTCCCTACCTTCAGCCCATTGATTTATATGTAGCAGCTATCTGCTCTGCTCAGCTCCCTCCCCTCATCTCTCAGCTACTGACCAGCTGCTGTGATAAATCTTGCAAAACCTCCAGCCCCACAGCAGAACTTGTGCTGAGCTTTATACATCTACTACAGTTCTGCTTATTACCAGAACTGTCACTCAAGGAGGAGAGCCGGCCCTGACAGACAGCTGAAAGCAAGGACACTCCAAAGCTCTGAGCTGCTCAAGAGACAACCTGGGCACATCAAGAGAAAAAATTGGAATGTACGACTGCGCTACCATCCAGTCAATCACATAGATTAATGATTATGATCTTTATTCTCAACGCGTTTCAAGGCTCCCTGGTCTCTTCATCAGGAAAAATCACAGATGTACATCATTTCCCCAGACAGACCCCCAATATGTATGTTCATTTTGTAAACAATTGTGACGAAATGCATTAGGGTGGAGTATACACGATGTACTATCACATAGTATTTTGTCACAATTGTTAACAGAATGAACATATACAATGGAGGTCTGTCTGTGATTGACTGGATGGTAGCATGGTCGTACATTCCAATTTTTCTCTTGATGAGCCTAGACTGCTGCAACCATCAAGAATTGTCATCAGGACGACATTAGGCTTATATAGTAGTTGTGGCTTTCACAACCATATGAGGTGAGCAAACCAAGTCTATTTGTTGAATTAAATTGTCACGGGTAACACCCAATGTTGGAGCCATTTTCTCTTCCAGCAATTGACCTACAAGAGACAACCTGCAAGGCTCAGAGATGCTCACCACAGTGATTGGGATCAAATCAATTTAAAGCACCCAAAGTCCTACCCCAAAGAGGTTCGCTCAACTCTACTTATAATAGCATTTATATCCATGTACACAAAGACACTGGGAGCACTGCACAATCAATTCCAAGTGAAAACGTGAAGAAAAATATACATTTTTAAACTGAACATAAAGACAAAGACTGTTAAAAAATAGCAGTGTCAGCATTTTCATTTACATACTCTAAACATTCATAACTATTTCCTCACTAACTCCCTTAACCTCCTGGCCCTCACAGAAACCTGGATCCAGGACTCAGATACTGATTCCTTTGCTGCTATTTCTCATGGCGGCTTACGTTTCTCTCATTCCCCAAGACCTGGGAACAGACATGGTGGTGGAGTTGTCTTAGGCTGGCTTCACACTTGCAGATGCATCTGCAGCGTTTTGCAGATGCATCTGCAAGTATCAGCATGACGAGATGTCGCGTCCATGGTGCGGGCGGGAGTGTGTGATCTGTAAGCAGGCATCCGCCTGCGGACGGTTCACATATAGGAATGAATGGGTGCTTTCAGACCGCGGTGCGCCCCATTATAAACATAGGGGCCGCGGTCTGCATGCTGATACTTGCAGATGCATCTGCAAAACGCTGCAGATGCATCTGCAAGTGTGAAGCCAGCCTTACTCCTGTCTCTACAATGTACTTTCCAGGTCATCCCCCCAGCTCCATCACTCTCATTCCCCTCTTTTGAGGTCCACCTCATTAGGCTCCTCCGTCCCCTTCACCTCAGAGTAGCGGTGGTATACCGCCCCCCAGGGTCACCCACCCAGTTCTTAGACTATTTCTCCGCATGGCTGCCGCATTTCATGTCCTCAGAATTACCAACTCTTATTCTGGAAGACTTCAACATTCCCATAAACCAGGGGTGGGGAACTCCAGTCCTCGAGGGCCGCAATCAGTGCAGGTTTTCACGATTTCCTTAGTATTGCACAGGGATTGGAATCATCACCAGTGCAGGTGATTATGTTATCACCTGTGCAAAACTAAGGAAATCCTGAAAACCTGCACTGATTGCGGCCCTCGAGGACTGGAGTTCCTCACCCCTGCCATAAACAGTCCCATCTCCCTATCTGCATCCCAGCTCCTATCTCTAACCACATCTCTTGGCCTCTCTCAGCTCTCAACCTCGGAGACACACAAGGATGGTAACACCCTTGACCTAATCTTTGCCCGGCTCTGCTCAACCTCCTCCATAGATAATTCAACTCTTCCCTCTCTGACCACAACATTCTCTCCTTCACGCTCATAAACCCTCACCCACCCCAGCACACTCCTACCTATCACACATTCAGAAATCTACAGGCCATTAACCATCATACACTCACAGACTCTCTACACTCATCACTGTCCCCAATCTACTCATTCTCCTGTCCCGATCAGGCAGTAAGTCACTTAAATGACTCTCTGAGAAGCTCCCTGGACCAAGTAGCGCCCCTCACCCTCAGAACTTCAAAACACAGAGTGAAACAGCCCTGGCTCACATCACAAACTCGATTCCTCCAGCGATGCTCTAGGAGTGCTTAACGTCTATGGAGGAAAACCCGCACTCCAGAAAACTTCATTCACTAAAAATGTATGTGAGAACTTACAACTCTGCCCTTCACCTCGCCAAACAAACCTAATTCACCACCCTGAACTCCTCATTATCCAACAACCCAAAAAAAACCTTTGACACCTTTCACTCTCTCCTCAGTCCTAAAGTGCAGGCCCCTATCACTGACCTCTGTGCTGATGATCTGGCTTCTTACTTCACCGAGAAAATAGAAAACATCCGTCAGGAAATTAACTCCCAACCTCAAAATGCTATTATCCCTACCTCTCCTCACATTTCCTCCAGCTCACTCTACACATTCGACCCAGTCACAGGAGGAGTCTCCAGGCTCCTCTCTTCCTCTCGTCCCATCACATGCACTGCTGACCCCATTCCCCTCACACCTACTCCAGTTCCTCTCTCCGGTGGTCACCACTCACGTTTGACTCTGATCTCTCCTTCACCCCATATATACAATCCCTCGCCAGCTCTTATCGCTTGCACCTGAAGAACATCTCTAGAATTCGCCCCTTTATCACCTTAGAAACCACGAAAAACCCTCACTGTGGCCTTAATTCACTCCCGCCTTGACTATTGTAATTCTCTTTTAATTGGCCTCCCCCGCACTAGACTCTCCCCTCTCCAGTCTATCCTTAATGCAGCAGCCAGGATCACCTATCTGGCCAATCGTTCGTTACTCAGATGCCTCCGCACTGCGCCAGTCATCGCACTGGCTGCCTATACACTATAGGATCCATTTCAAACTGCTTGTTCTCACCCACAAAGCTCTTCACAGTGCAGCACCCCCTACATCTCCTCCCACATCTCTGTCTTCCACCCAACCCATTCTTCTCGCTCTGGAAGTGACTTTAGACTCACTTCCGCATTAATCCGAATCTCCCACTCCCGGCTCCAAGACTTCTCTCGAGCTGCACCAATCTAGAATTCTTTACCCCAAGAAATTAGATGTATCCACAATTTACATAGCTTCAGGAGATTCCTAAAAACACATCTTTTTAGGGCGGCCTATCATGATCCCTAGTCAAAGTCATCTAGACATAGCCTATCCGCTCCACCAGTCTCAAGTGGATCACAAATAATGGGTGGTGGCCACTTATTTTGATGTTAACTGTTCCCCATCTCCTCAAGTCGACTATACCATCACTGTAAAGAAGCCCCTGTACTTTGTCACCCCCTCCTCATTGTTGTTAGATTGTAAGCTCTTATGAGCAGGGACGTCATTTTTTGCTCTCATTATAGTATTGTATTATGCTTTGTATTGTATTGTCTTTGGTATTGTATTTTCTAATTGTTTCTTATGATTGTTTAAACATGAACTTTGTATTGTGAAGCGCTGCGGAATATGTTGGCGTTAAATAAATAAAAATTATTACCGTATATACTCGTGTATAAGCCGAGTTTTTCAGCACAAAAAATGTGCTGAAAAGTCCCCCCTCGGCTTATACACGGGTCATATACGGTACTTAGTGGTATACAGCCCCCCCTCCCCCCCGTGGTATACAGGGCCCCCCCGTGGTATACAGGGCCCCCCCCCTTGCTTGTGGCAGACCTGTAAAAGAAGATATCATTATACTTATCGTGTCGCCGCCACGCTATTCCGGGTCTTCATGCTTCCTTCACCGGCGCACAGGAAATTACGTCATTGTCTGTGCGCCGGAGAAGGAAGCTTGAAGACCCGGAATAGCGCGGTGACGGTGACAGAGCGGCGGCGACACGATAAGTATAATGATATCTTCTTTTACAGGTCTGCCACAAGCAAGGGGGGGCCCTGTATACCACTGGGTACCGCTGTATACAGCTGGGGCTGCTGTATACCCCTCTGGGGCTGCTGTATACCCCTCTGGGGCTGCTGTTCCCCCCTCTGGGGCTGCTGTATACCCCTCTGGGGCTGCTGTATACCTATGGGGCTGCTATATACCCCTCTGGGGCTGCTGTATACCGCTCTGGGGCTGCTGTATACCGCTCTGGGGCTGCTGTATACCCCTCTGGGGATGCTGTATACCCCTCTGGGGATGCTGTATACCCCTCTGGGGATGCTGTATACCCCTCTGGGGATGCTGTATACCTCTCTGGGGATGCTGTATACCTCTCTGGGGATGCTGTATACCTCTCTGGGGCTGCTGTATATACCACTGGGGAGGCTGCTGTATATACCACTGGGGAGGCTGCTGTATATACCACTGGGGAGGCTGCTGTATATACCACTGGGGAGGCTGCTGTATATACCACTGGGGAGGCTGCTGTATATACCACTGGGGAGGCTGCTGTATATACCACTGGGGAGGCTGCTGTATATACCACTGGGGAGGCTGCTGTATATACCACTGGGGAGGCTGCTGTATATACCACTGGGGAGGCTGCTGTATATACCACTGGGGAGGCTGCTGTATATACCACTGGGGAGGCTGCTGTATATAACCACTGGGGAGGCTGCTGTATACTACCACTGGGGAGGCTGCTGTATACTACCACTGGGGAGGCTGCTGTATACCACTGAGGGGGCCTGTATACCACTGAGGGGGCCTGTATACCACACTGCTGGGGGCTGTATACCTGTGCTGGGGTCCACCCTCGGCTTATACACGAGTCAATAGGTTTTCCCAGGTTTTGGGGGCAAAAGTAGGGGGGTCGGCTTATACACGAGTATATACGGTATTATTAATGTTTATAGTATAAACTGTAAAGCCACTGATCGCTGAATGTGTTACAGCAGAACTTGTGCTGAGCTTTATCCTTCTACTACAGTTCTCCTGCTCATCAGACCTGTCACTGAAGGAGGAGAGCCGGCCCTGCCAGATACCTGGAAGCAAGGAGACTGCATGGCTCTGATCTGCTCAAGAGACAGCCTGAGAATGCTCTATTAAGGCCTCCATTACTAAAATAAAGTTGGTAGGATTGTCCAACAGTCTAATGTGTATTGGGTCTTCCTGACTCTTACCAAACAAAAGATATTGGGGTAAGGAACAGGCCTTTTGGATTTCCAGTGGCCAATCCTGGGGATATATCTATCAGGTGGAGGATTGTTCGGCTCACACCTATCCAATGTGAAGGGGGGAGCTTTAGTCTGTCTACATAAGAATAAAGCTACAACCTACCAAAACGATAAGGTTTTTATATTAATAACTTTAACCAAAATGACAATTTATTAGCCATATTTTACACAAAAACTGCTTTTTCAGCAAAAATCAAAAACCTGTCCGTGATAAATTATTGCAATGTAGCGAGAATAAGGAAATGGCAAGGAGAAGTCAAAGTAGCTCACAAGTAGTAATGATGGCTGTATTTCAGAACATAGTACAGAAAACGCTGCAGCAGCCTCGGGATTATGAATGAGTGCATAAAACGCAGCGGTGCACACCAGAGAAGGAGTAAACAAAATAGGGCACAGAAGAAATAAATGGATGATGTTTATACACAGCGGTGAGCCTCACACTAATACAGAACACATCAAATCCAGGTCACCGTATACCCAGCCGCACTCACGACACAGAGCTGATTTTTTAATATTTCATAGCGCCCCTTATTGCATACTGCGTTTCCAGCCTTCAGCACAGCAGCTGAACTCCACATTGCCTCGTCTAGAACAAAGACTAAGGGGATAAAGAAATAAACAATCACCTAAAAAGCAAACCAATGAAAACAGATATACACACACATCGTATAATCAGTGCTAATAATTCTTAATAAATCTATGTTTTTATCGCCCTCCTTGATGCCTCCAGCTCAGAGATTCCTCAGATTGTGCCACTTCAGGTGGACTAGCTGCCGCTTGTCTTCATGTCAGAGCAGAATCACCTGGATAAATCTTATCGGGGTCTAGAAGTCATCAGCTCCAATACACGGTAGGGCAAGGTCTACATATCCCAGTGGGCAGTGACGGGAGCTCATGCAGGTATGATATTTATTTATATTATTAGCCAAAAAGGCACGGTTCTCAAGAAGGTTTCCACAAAGAGAAGGTGAACACCACGCCCAGTTGTCTAAATAGATAAGATTTATATAGAGGGAAGGGGAGACCATATCTCAGTATTGGAGAGGCATAGTAACAAAAAAGATCAGACTCAGAAGAGCAGCAGCATTTACATTAGGCAAAACAAATCCACATTTCTTTAAAGAGATTGACTTTTAAAGAATCTGTCTTCATCCACATGAAATGCTTGACAGCTCCTCAGCGTCCCCCTCCTCCTATCAAGTTCTCACACTGCTCAGTACAAGCCGCAGCTGTTGGAGACATGAACTCTCTTGCTTTAGAGCATTTTAATATCAGTATTATACAGCAATGTTGCCAAGGATTTTCAAGCCAAATACACCAGCCTCATCGGTCTAAGAGATCTTTATATGGTAAAATCTAGTGACAGATCTGCTTTAAACCCTTCAGGACCAGCCTGTTTTGGACCTTTAGGCCATGTGCACACTGCTCGTTTTTGATCCGACTTTGGTGCTGCTTTATTTAAAACTGAACCAAAAATGAAACAGTCACTGTGTCTGCCAGCAAAGTGAAGGGGATTTTCACTTTGCTGTGCAGGTGTCAGCATTTTTGACTACTGTGTTCGTGGTGGAGAAAACCCATCCAGAAAATAATGAGCGTCAATTAGTGCCCCGATTTTCTGCTGAGCCTTCTCCATTGACTCTATTCTACTAAACTAGAATGCATAGCAAACAGATTGGTAGTCAAACAGTCCATTTGTGATGCTTTTTCACTGCGCTCGCCACACCACAAACACTCCAATTAGTTACCCTCCCCGGCAATCCCAATGGTGAGCCCCAACAGTGTGTTCCTACAGGCACTGGGTAACAGGACCTGGCCATTTGACTCAGCCTTAGAATCACATGGCCAAGTCCTTTTGACTTCTTGCAGGTCCTGTACAGTGCGATACCCAGACATAACCCATCGCTGGACACCGCAGACCTTGGGGAAGGTGATAAAAGTGTTGTGTGTCCCCCTTGCCACTTATGGAATACACTGCGTTTTTGCTATGAAAAAGCAAAAGTGCAGCACTAAGAAAACAGAGCAAAAAAGCAACACAGATGATGCGTTTGTGATGCTTTTTGACAAAATAAGAGGACCCTGCAGAAACTGCATCAAAAATGGATATAAACAAAAACAGAGCACAAAGGGTCTGTGTGAATGAGCCCCAGTGGATGCATTTTTTGTTAGTTTTCCCTCAAAAATCTGAAGTTTTTCCACCTGTATTCCTTTTGATGTAAAAAAAAATAATCTTTATGATCACTCTTTATTTAAAGATATGGAGATACAACAAAACAAATAGGATTTTCTCTCAAGATACCAAATACCGTATATACTCGCGTATAAGCCGAGTTTTTCAGCCCAAAAATTGGGCTGAAAAGTACCCCCCTCGGCTTGTACGCGAGTCAATACGGCAGGACCGGCAGCCCCAGCAGTCCCAGCAGCCCCCGTAATCCAGGGCCCCCCCAGCCTTGCTCCGGTCACCTGTAAAGGAAAATATACTTATCACTGTCCCGCTGCCGTCCGCATCTGCCGACATGCGATCCTCCATCTTCATGCGCCTTCTTCCGGTTTTCTCTGTTCGTCGCAGGCAATGACGTCATTGCCGGCGCCGAACACAGGAAGTCGGAAGAAGACGCAAGAAGATGGAGGATCGCATGTCGGCAGATGCGGGCGCGGACGGCAGCGGGACAGTGATAAGTATATTTTCCTTTACAGGTGACCGGAGCAAGGCTGGGGGGGCCCTGGATTACTGGGGCTGCTGTATACTACCGCTAGGGCTGCTGGGGCTCCTATATACTACCACTGGGGCTGCTGTATACTACCGCTAGGGCTGCTGGGGCTCCTATATACTACCACTGGGGCTGCTGTATACTACCCTGGGGCTGCTGGGGCTGCTATATACTACCACTGGGGCTGCTGTATACTACCACTGGGGAGGCCTGTATACCACTGGGGGGGCCTGTATACCACACTGCTGGGGGCTGTATACCTGTGCTGAGGTCCACCCTCGGCTTATACACGAGTCAATAGGTTTTTCCAGATTTTTGGGGCAAAAGTAGGGGGGGTCGGCTTATACATGGGTCGGCTTATACACGAGTATATACGGTATATGTTCTTCATGGTTTTCTACTTTTGCGCCGCAAAAAAAAAAAAAAAAAGTGTATGTGCGGGTGTATATATTTATAAAAATTTGCGAAGCTTTCCCACCTACAGAAAAGGGAGACGTCTGTAATCTTTATTTTAGGTAGACCCCAACTGTGAGTGACAGACTAAAAAAAAAAAATCCAGAAAATCACATTGTATGATTTTCGCATAATTAATTTGTATTTTATTGCGTTTGATACAACAGGAAAGCAAAACCTAATACTTGGTACAGAAAGTCTTGTTTGCACTTACAGAGGCCAGATGTTTCCTTTTCTTGTAGCTCTTGACCAAGTTTGCCCACACTGCAGTAGGGATTTTGGCACACTCCTATATACAGATGTTCTCCAGATCTTTCAGGTTTCAGGCTGTCACTGGGTAACATTTTCAGCTCCCTCCAAAGATTTCTATTTGGTTCAGGTCTGGAGACTGGCTGGGCCACCCCAGGACCTTGAAGTTCTTCTTACGGAGCCACTCCTTAGTTGCCCTGGCTGTGTGTTTCAGGCCATTGTCATGCTGGAAAGTGAAGGAGGTTGGTGGCCAAAATCTTGGATTAAATGACCCCAATCATCCTCCATTCAATACAGTACAGTTGTCCTGTCCAATTTTCAGACAAGCACCCCGAAAGTATAATGTTTCCACCCCATGCTTATTGGGGTTGTACTCATCCTTCCTCCTTCAAACATGGCGAGTGGAGTTGATACCAAAAAGTTCTATTTTGGTCTCATCTGACCACATGACTGTCTTCCATGCCTACTCTGGATCATTCAGATGGTCGTTGGCAATCTTCAAATGGGCCTGGACATATGCTGGTGTAACCAGGAGGACCTTGCGTGCCCTGAAGGACTTTAATAAATGACAATGTGGTGTTTTACTAACAGTCATCTTTTAGACTCTGGTCCCAGATCTCTTCTTGTCATTGACCAGGTGCTCCTGTATAGTTCTGGGCTGATTACTGACCTTCCTCTGAATCACCATTACCCTACGAGATGAGAACTTGCATGGAGCCCCAAACCAAAGAAGATAGGCAGTCATCTTGTGCTTTTACCATTTTCTAATAATTCTGCCAACAGTTGTTCATTTCAACAAGCTGTTTGCCTATTGTCCTGTAGCCCAACCCAGCCTTATACAGGTTGACAATGTTGTCCCTGGTGTCCTTAAGGTACCATTACACACAGAGATATATTGCTTGCAACTCACTGGTTGCAGTGAAATCATGGACACATTGTTCCATTTTGTTGTCGTGTACAAAATGGAACAATGTGTCCATGATTTCACTTCAACCAGTGCGTTGCAAGCAATGTATCTCTGTGTGTAACGGTAACTTTAGGGCGGCTTCACACTGCGGTCAGGTCCGGTCTGGGGCTGTCAGGGATGAACCCGACAGCCCCGGACTGGATCAGCACACAGAACTGGAGCGCTAATATGCCCTCTGTTCCAGCCGCAGCCCCGGAGGTATACAGGCCCCCCATCAAGTTCCAGGCCCCCCCCCCCTTGCGCGCCAACCTGTAAAGGAAAATCATAGTTACCAGTGTCCAGTCGCGCCGTCCGCAGCTGCCGACATGACGATCCCGGGCTCCATTCAGCGTCTTCCGCATTTCCTGTAGTCGCGGGCAATGACGTCATTGCCCGCGACACAGGAAGTCGGAAGCCGGAAGACACTGAATGGAGCCCGGGATCGTCATGTCGGCAGCTGCGGACGGCGCGACTGGACACTGGTAACTATGATTTTCCTTTACAGGTTGGCGCGCAAGGGGGGGGGGGGGGCCCTGGAACTTGATGGGGGGCCTGTATACCTCCGGGGCTGCGGCTGTATACAGCCCTGGGGCTGCGGCTGTATACAGCCCTAGGGCTGCTGCTGTATACAGCTTTAGGGCTGCTGCTGTATACAGCCCTGGGGCTGCTGCTGTATACAGCCCTGGGGCTGCTGCTGTATACAGCCCTGGGGCTGCTGCTGCTGTATATACCTCTGGGGCTACCTCTGGGCCTGCATATACCTCTGGGGCTACCTCTGGGCCTGCATATACCTCTGGGGCTACCTCTGGGCCTGCATATACCTCTGGGGCTACCTCTGGGCCTGCATATACCTCTGGGGCTACCTCTGGGCCTGCATATACCTCTGGGGCTACCTCTGGGCCTGCATATACCTCTGGGGCTACCTCTGGGCCTGCATATACCTCTGGGGCTGTATATACCTCTGGGGCTGCATATACCTCTGGGGCTGCATATGGGGCTGCATATACCTCTGGGGCTGCATATACCTCTGGGGCTGTATATACCTCTGGGGCTGCATATACCTCTGGGGCTGCATATGGGGCTGCATATACCTCTGAGGCTGCATATGGGGCTGCATATACCTCTAGGGCTGCATATGGGGCTGCATATACCTCTGGGGCTGCATATACCTCTGGGGCTGCATATGGGGCTGCATATACCTCTAGGGCTGCATATACCTCTGGGGCTGCATATGGGGCTGCATATACCTCTGGGGCTGCATATACCTCTGGGGCTGCATATACCTCTGGGGCTGCTGTATACTACCACTGGGGAGGCTGCTGTATACCTCACTGCTGGGGGTTGTATACCTGTGCTGGAGTCCACCCTCGGCTTATACGCGAGTCAATAAGTTTTCCCAGTTTTTGGGGGCAAAAGTAGGGGGGTCGGCTTATACACGGGTCGGCTTATACACGAGTATATACGGTAATTTAGGTCGATAATTTTTGCGTTTATTTGTGAAAAAATAAAAAAATTGGTGAAAAGTTTGAAAATGTAGCAATTTTCAAAATTAGAATTTTTATTCTGTTAAACCAGAGTTAGTTTCCAAAATGGGCTCACTTCTGGGGGAGCTCCAATGTTTAGGCACACAGGGGCTCTCCATATGCGACATGGTGTCCGCTAACAATTTGTATGGAAAATTAGCTCCAATTGTTAGTAGACACCATGTCGCATATGGAGAGCCCCTGTGTGCCTAAACTTTGGAGCTCCCCCACAAGTGACCTCATTTTGGAAACTAGACCCCCCAAGGAACTTATCTAGATGGGTGGTGAGCACTTTGAACCCCCAGGTGCTTCACAAATGAATCTGTAAAAAGAAAAAGAAAAATTTTGTGAAAAAAAAAAAGGTACTTTTTAATTTTTATGGATCAATTTGTGAAGCACCTGGGGGTTCAAAGTGCTCACTATGCAACTAGATAAGTTCCTTGGGGGGGGGGGGGAGGGTCTAGTTTACAAAATGGGGTTACTTGTGGGGGAGCTCCAATGTTTAGGCACACAGGGGCTCTCCATACGGGACCTGGTGTCCGCTAACAATTTGAATGCAAAATTAGCTCCAATTGTTAGCGAACACCATGTCACGTATGGAGAGCCCCTGTGTGCCTAAACATTGGAGCTCCCCCACAAGTGACCCCATTTTGGAAACTAGACGCCTCAAGGATTATATCTAGGGGTATAGTGAGCATTTGGAACCTACAGCTACTTCACAGAATTTGATAACGTCATATTGAACATTTTCTTTTTTTCCCACACAATTTCTCACTTTACAGCATGTGCACAAGATCCGGAAACAGCGTGTCCTGGTCGTCTCCTCTCCTGCATTTTTTTTTTTTTATTACGTCTTTATTAAATTAAAAAAAACAAACAAAAAAAACGGTGTGGGCTTGAATCCTTAGCGTAGGGAGGCCCAAGCTTTCTGGCCCCACCCCCCTGCTGCAAATTGCAGTCCGCAGCCGCCCCAGAACATGGCGCATTCATAGAAGCGCCATTTACTGGCGCTGTATCCAGCTCTTCCAGCTGCCGTGTAGCGGTGGCAGACTGGTCCTCTCTTCCCAGCTGTCAGCTCTCTATGCCCCTGCTCTGTGTAGGGGAGCCGGTCCTCTCTCCCCAGCTGCTGGCTCTGTGCTGCAGGAAATACAGAGAGGAGGGCTCCCCTGATAAGAGCGGGGGCATAGAGGGCCTTCTTTAAAGTTGTATCTGAGCCTGTTTGTCAAACTATTGGCAAAACAGATAGTCAATCTGTTCTTTGGAAAACTAACCTTTTCAACACATCGTTTTTTCAACAATGGTACTTTATGAGTGTTTCTTGCAAATAGATTAGCTTCAGGTGTTCAGGTAGGTTCTCCCCTGAGCTTCTATATTTGTTTTTTGTTATTGTTATAAAACTAAAAATCTTAAGTGTTATAAGAAATACCAATTTTTACAACATTTATTTATCATACATATGGCATTTAATCACTTTGCTAAAACACCAACATAGACTGACTTTGTCAGACTCCCTACGTGTCATAGTTGCAATGGCATCCTTGGCATTTGTAGGGTTAACCTGCTAGGATTTAAGCTACCTCTGGCCCTAGCAGTTGTAGTTCCTGCTGCGGATAAGTTGGGCACAGTTTGTGTCTCTACGTCATCCCTGTAGCATACATGCCTGATCTGAAGTGGAAAATTTTGCACCTTCAGGCCATATTGGTACTTTTGAATTGACATTCACAGCCTATGTTCTGAGCTGTTAGGGCCGCTTTACACACACCAACCTTTGTGACCAACTTCTGAACAGATCTCTGGTTGCAGTGAAATCATGGACACATTGTTACATTTGTACAAAGCCACAAAATCTAACAATGTGTCCATGATTTCACTGCAACCACAGATCTGTTCAGAAGTTGGTCACAAAGGTTGGTGTGTGTAAAGCGGCCCTTAGTTGTAGGGAGCCATATACTTACAAGAAGCTGTTTGAGCCCCAGGAAGGTCTGCTCTACAGAATTAGCGGTGAGGACTTGTCTTTTCATGGCGGCTTGTTCTCCTAAGAAGCGCAGCATAAGTTCTCGGACCGCATCACCCTGCAACAGGAGAAACTTGTTAAGTATCCACACAACAGAAAACCAATCCCAACTTACAGCAGCTGAAGATTAATGCAGTATGTGTGTTACCAAGCCGAATATACAGCAGTCAGGGCACAGTAACAAGAGGGCACCTACATTTACTAACAGGGCAAGAGAACGAGCAGAAACATGCTGGAATGCATTGTAGAATGGGACAGGGGGCAAAGAGACTGGAAGACCCCAACCACCTGGTGAAAGAACAGATAGCAACTGCTCTGGAAACAGGAATAACTCCTTTAAGAAACTGTGTTTACATTGCACTGCCTTATATGTGACTGTATGTACTCTATACAGTGGTGCTGTCACCAGACTACTGTTTGACTACTAGGAGCGCCGAGAGACACAAAGGCCAATATATTCATAAAGACAAGCTATCCGGACTCTCGTGCAGTGACTGATGGCTGTCCGATCTCCCACACCCATATACAGCAGCCAATGTAAGGAGGGCAGGGCAGGGCTTCCCCCATAAGTAGACCGGATTCAGAACTTTCAGTTTATTCTTTCATCACTCCAATTAGAAATATGGTACAATATATTTTTGTGTGGTGTTTTGTGTGGTGCAGACTATGTCCCTACACTATGCTGACCCTACACAGGACAGTATACTCATGGACACTATCCATACTCCTATACTAGTAGAGAACCATTTTCTGCCCCTTTCCAGACCCAATTGTGGAGAGTGCGGTCACCTCCATCATAGGGAAGGGAGATCAGTGTTCAGGAGCCCTACAGCTCAATAATTAAAGTGGTTTTAATCTTTCAGAAAAGCTGTCATATAACTAAAAAAACAACCAGAGCAGGTATTCGCCCTCCCTGGGTCCTGTGCCTGCTTCCCGCTGCAGTACCAGTCTCAGTGTTTTTCCTGCAGTGGCGACGTCACATCAACAACACGTAAAACTGCTGCAGCCAATCACCGAGCTCAGCAGCTCCATCAACCTCAACCACAGCCAATAAGCTCACAGATTGGCTGCAGCACTGATGAGTGCTGTCAATTGATCCCAAAGTCTGAAAAGTGAGCAGCGGCAGGAGGACAGCGGTGGACCAAGGGAGGGCGATGACCTGCTCCATTTGTTATTTCAGCATTTGGGCCATCAAAGCTTTGGGGCCCAATTTCCTGGAAGTAGAAACCCCCTTTAGCCTAGGGCAGACCTTGCACCACATACAGCGGCTCAGACACATGCAGCTCTCCGGAAACCTTCAGGTCACCTGCGAAGCATTAGGTTACCGCAGTATAGTCATTACTGTCCATGACCCATCAGGCTACCTTATAGAAGATCTAAAGCTTAAAACAAATTTCACACTGGGATAATTTGTCTTTTTCAATGGAGATTTGGGTTTGTACCAAGCACGGTAGTTATCCTGTATCCATGCAATTGGGGGTAACTTCCTTCGACACCAATTCCAGGAGCAGGGCTCTGCAGAGGTGGAGCATGTGCTCCGCCACGCTATGTATTGTACATGACAGTATCATATAAAGACGAATGTGGCTCTAAGCAATGTACAGCAGCCTCCTAGACAATAAATACAGAGCAGATGTGCTCCACCTCTTCACAGCCCCGCTCCATCCTCTGCACAGGACAGAGAGGGAGAGACAGGCAAGGACCGGGAAAGGGACAGGCAAGGACCGGGAAAGGGACAGGCAAGGACCGGGAAAGGGACAGGCAAGGACCGGGAAAGGGACAGGCAAGGACCGGGAAAGGGACAGGCAAGGACCGGGAAAGGGACAGGCAAGGACCGGGAAAGGGACAGGCAAGGACCGGGAAAGGGACAGGCAAGGACCGGGAAAGGGACAGGCAAGGACCGGGAAAGGGACAGGCAAGGACCGGGAAAGGGACAGGCAAGGACCGAGAAAAATCCTAGAGACCTTCATCAGCACATGGGTAATGCCAATCAACTATAAGAAAACTAATATCATGGTGTTCCAGAAAACAAAGCAGAAACCTGCTGGACATCCTCCCTTCACGATAGACAACTGTCCACTTACAGAAACCAACAAGTACACCTACCTGGGCCTAGAACTCAGCAAATCAGGAAGCTTTAAGCAAGCCATTGAGTTACTGAAAGATAAGGCTTCCAAAGCCTTCTATGCCATCAGAAGACGTCTGTACCACCTCAAGGCACCAGTAACAGTCTGGCTAAAAGTCTTTGACTCCATCATTGCCCCAATCCTTCTATACGGCAGTGAGGTCTGGGGTCCAGTCTCATACCCAAACTGGTCAAAGTGGGATGCGGAGCCAACTGAAATATTCCAGCTAGAGTTCTGCAAGCATCTTCTCCAAGCCCATCAAAGCACATCAAACAGCGCCTGCCGAGCAGAGCTGGGCAGATTCCCACTAAATTTCGCAATCCAGAAGAAGGCGCTGTCATTCAAGGCTCATCTACAAAGCAGCAGTCCCAGCTCCTACCATCACAAAGCCTTCCTACACCAGGAAGCCTCCCAACACAAAGTACCCAAAGCCAGCCTGACCAAGCCACCAACCCACATGGCCTGACAAAAGGCAAAATCCAAAAGATGGTTCACAAAGGCAAAGAGGAATATCTCAGTATCTGGAGGAACGACAAACAAATCACAGAAACTGATGATATACCAGAACCTACAGAGGGAGAACAAACTGGCCCCATACCGAGAGAAACTGGAAAACCCCAAAGAGCGACAGATCCTGAGCCGGTACAGACTGAGCGCCCACAGTCTACTCATTGAATCCGGGTGGCACCGACAGAACTACAAGCCCCAAGAGAGCAGACTGTGCCAGCAGCGCCCCCAGGAGGCTGTGGAGGACGAGGCCCACTTTTTGCTGAGGTGACCTAAATACTCCGCAGTGAGGGACACTCACTTCAAGAGAATGTCTGATCTCCTCCCAGACTTCACCTCAATGGAGGAGGAAGAGAAACTGCCAATACTACTGGGGAAAGAGGAAAGAGCAGTGGCCATAGCAGCGCAATATGTCAGTGCCTGCCACAGACTACATCAGTGTCTGTGCCCCCCCAGTGTCAGTATATCAGTGTCTGTGCCCCCCCCCCCAGTGTCAGTATATCTGTGTCTGTGCCCCCCCAGTGTCAGTATATCCGTGTCTGTGCCCCCCCAGTGTCAGTATATCCGTGTCTGTGCCCCCCAGTGTCAGTATATCCGTGTCTGTGCCCCCCCAGTGTCAGTATATCCGTGTCTGTGCCCCCCCAGTGTCTGTATATCCGTGTCTGTGCCCCCCCAGTGTCTGTATATCCGTGTCTGTGCCCCCCCAGTGTCAGTATATCAGTGTCTGTGCCCCCCCCCCCAGTGTCAGTATATCTGTGTCTGTGCCCCCCCAGTGTCAGTATATCCGTGTCTGTGCCCCCCCAGTGTCAGTATATCTGTGTCTGTGCCCCCCCAGTGTCAGTATATCCGTGTCTGTGCCCCCCCAGTGTCAGTATATCCGTGTCTGTGCCCCCCCAGTGTCAGTATATCCGTGTCTGTGCCCCCCCAGTGTCTGTATATCCGTGTCTGTGCCCCCCCAGTGTCTGTATATCCGTGTCTGTGCCCCCCCAGTGTCAGTATATCCATGTCTGTGCCCCCCCAGTGTCTGTATATCCGTGTCTGTGCCCCCCCAGTGTCAGTATATCCATGTCTGTGCCCCCCCAGTGTCTGTATATCCGTGTCTGTGCCCCCCCAGTGTCAGTATATCCATGTCTGTGCCCCGCCCAGTGTCAGTATATCCGTGTCTGTGCCCCGCCCAGTGTCAGTATATCCGTGTCTGTGCCCCCCCAGTGTCAGTATATCTGTGTCTGTGCCCCCCCCAGTGTCTGTATATCCGTGTCTGTGCCCCCCCAGTGTCAGTATATCCATGTCTGTGCCCCGCCCAGTGTCAGTATATCCGTGTCTGTGCCCCGCCCAGTGTCAGTATATCCGTGTCTGTGCCCCCCCAGTGTCAGTATATCTGTGTCTGTGCCCCCCCCAGTGTCAGTATATCCGTGTCTGTGCCCGGTCAGTATCAGTCACTCATCATATTACGCTTCACCACTCAGATAAAAGCGGCAGACCCTCAAACATCAAAGATCGGATTCAGAACCCAGAAACTTAAAGGGATCCTGTCACCCCCAAAACACCTCTAAACCTATTAAAATCTGTCCCTAGAGCATATTAACACTTTCCCTACACTCCTTTTACCTCCTAAATGCAGCAAGTGACATTGAAGAAAAACGTTTTATAAGTACCTCATTACTGATGATAATGAGTGACTATGCTATTCATAGTCACTCATCCAGGCTGCCCCTCCTCTTCATATCACGCCTGAATAGGCGTGATCTACAGCACAGATTCAAATTGCCGCCTCCCTGCGCGCCTCCCCTCTCTGCCATAGCGTCCGGGCTCCATTGTGGGGCTGTATGACGCAATCCGCGTCATTCCCGGCGCCGGGTGACGTATGTACACCGGCGCCGCGCTGTCAGCTTCAAAATGCGCACTGCGCATGCCCTGCCATTTTGCTATTATCAGCAAGCACACACACAGTGTGAGTGAGAGAAGGCCTCCTGGTGAGCTGAGAAGTGAAACGCGTCGAGGCAGAAGCAGTGATGATGGCAAACCCTGACAACGGCTGCTATGATACGTGCCATATGGTCCTATACCCTGTTATCTAACACTACAGATCCCTAATAAGGTTGATATTTGGAGTGTAGGGTCAGACCTAGATGCCAGCCAGCCCCACAGCTAGGTAGGGCGGTTTCATCAGGGAAATACACCCATTTTTAACTAATGAGTACATGGAGAACCTATGTGACTAATACCCTCTAATCTTTTGCAACAAGATCCCTTGCACTGTCTCATTCCTTATAGGGATAAGTGAGGGCAGGCAGAGGGCTAGTCGACGAGGAGTGGGGGCGCTACATCGCTTTGTAGGGTGCCAACCCCTGCTGAAAGGTAGGAGAAAGGAGGGAGTCTAGTGTGCAGGGCCTAGATCTTCCTTCCTCCTTTTCACTGTGCACTTAAGGGTTTAACCAATTTTTCTTTGTTGTTTGTGTTTGCATAATCTAATAAAGTTTGGGTTTTATATATATGATTTCTATATTGTTGATGAGACCCCAGAAGCATCTATACTTAATGCAATAATACAGTAGTGCTGAATATTATTATTATGAATTATATTCCATTGTAACATAATAATGATTAAAGCCTGATGTTACCATTGTACTACAATAAATTTATCACTTAAACATGAGCCACGTATGAGGGATTCGGAGTTGGAGTCAAAGGAGACAGAGAAATTCAGGAGTTGGTGGTTTGACTTAGGGCACGTTTACACGTTGAGTATTTAGCAAGCATTCCATGCAGTTGCGCGGTTTTGCTTGTGCTTTGCGCAAAAAAGCGCAACTGCATTCACACACTGCACATTTTGACCTGCGCTTTTCCTGAGTCCATCTTATAATATAGGCTATGGGAAAAGTGCACGTAACAATGCGCAAATAATTGACACGTTCATTCTTTTTGCGCACGCACTTTACAGTGAAAGGGAGTGTGCAAAATGACAGAACGCGTGAACGCATTTCAGCATATCCAGTGCAGCGTATCACTACATTTACACAAGCACTAAAAAGCGCTGAGTAAATGGTGAATTACGCAGCGTGTAAACGCAGCCTTACTGACTCCACAGCCCTGACTGTGGACCCATTGGGCTGAGGCATCAATCTTGACCTGGAAGAGCATATCCAAGTGGCTACAGAGTCATCTCTCGAGCCTTAGATGGAGAAGGTAGGCTCGTGCAGGGAGGTGGTCACCAGGTGCAACTTCAAGGAATCTTGGTACCACAATAGCTACCTCCAAGGGTTGAGCTCCTACAGCAGGCACAATCTCTGGTGTGGATAGGTGCAGCAGGTACGGCAGTGGAACTGGTTAGGCTGGAGCAGTAGGTATGGCCGCTGAGCGGATACTGACTGGCACAGAGGGTGCAACTGCAGACTGGCAGTGATGGTACGGACGCAGGATGGCACAGACGGTACTGGCGGACATAGTAGGACCAGGAACAGACATAGGTTAGGTAAGGCACAGGACTCCGGAACAGCGGGGATAACAGGGACTTGACAACTAGCAGAGTGTCTCCAAGTCTTACATCACTTTACTCAGGCACCTCCCAAATAGGGAATGAGCCTTAAATACCCTGTGCTATTCACCCATAGGCCGAGAAGCACGTCTGGGTGGGGCACGTTGGCTCTTGACTCCGACTCCTGAATTTCCCTGGCTCCGACTCCGACTCCTTTGACTCCTTCATTCATGGCTCTTTTTTAACTGATAAAATTATTGTAGGTCAATGGTAACATTAGGCTTTAATCATTATAATGATATAATAAAGATATTTAGATAGAACATAATAATAATTCATAATAATAATATTCAGCACATACTGCATTGAACTACTAGACCCAATTCATATTATATTTTAGGAGTCGGAACATTTTCTACCGACTGCAAGTCAGACTCAGACTCCACCAAAATGGGCAGCGACTCCGACTCCACAGCCCTGGTTGCGCGCTCCCAGGAGACCTGTGTGGCTTGTGCAGACAGAGGGAGCATACAGTAGAAGCCGCCGAAGTCCAGGCAGATGGTGCGGGACCACCAGAGAGGTGAGCATGCTGCAGCTGCCAGTATCCCTGCTGTGCGCTATACCATTTCCCTTAAGGTACCGTTACATGGCTCAACATCGTTGCCGACATCGTTCAAAAGTGACGTCTGCAACGATGTCTTAACGACATCGTTATTGCGTCGTTGCATGTAAATGAAGGATTCAACAACGATAGTTTGTCAAGTCAGAGTTGGCAGCTTTTTCAATATGTTGAAAAACCTGACAACTTCAACTCAACCAACCTGCTGCCTAACAACATCGTTCACAAGATTGAACCGTGTAACGGGGCCTTTACACACGGACACTGTGTGCTCTGGTTGGATAGTGTCATTGTGTAGTTCCATTTCCAAGAAGAGTAAAGGCCCCGTTACATGGTTCAATCATGTGAACAATGTTGTTAGTGATCACATGCACGCGCAATCGCTAACAACATCATTCTGATCGCTGGTGAGCTGTCACACAGCCAGACTCACCAGCGATCAGCAAAAATGCTGGTAACCAAGCTACACATCGGGTTACTAAACACCGCGTGGTGCTTAGTAATCCAATGTGTACCATGGTTACCATCTCCCAGCATGGGCTGTGCCGCTAGGAGATCATTCATCGTGGTGTCACACAGAATGAGGCAGCAGGTTGTTTGAGTTGAAGTCGTCAGGTTTCTCAACATGTTGAAAAACCTTTCCATTCCGACTTGACCAACTATCGATGTTGAATCATTTACACGCAACGACGCAATAACGATGTTGTTTCAACATTGTTCCAGAGGTCACTTTTGAACGATGTCGGGAACGATGTTGAGCCGTGTAACGGTCCTTCACAGAGACACAGATCAATGCAAACAGTTTATTTTATAGATAAATATATACTAAAACAGAGCAAGAAGTAAAAGTAACACACAGCATCGATCCGCTGATCATCTCACACAGCTGCGCCTACAGAGTGGCAGTTTTGGGGCAGTTTAACGCTTTATGCCGATAATTGTACAGTAAAGCCCGTCTGCCTGATAACCAGCAGAGCCATAATTCTCCCCTTATTGTGTAGATAGTACAGCAGGGAGACAATAGCAGGGACCGCAGCGTCCACAGACACATATAGGATATAGGATTGTGCTAGTTGGATAACACCGGTGACGCAGGCTCTAACAATGTGGTCAGTGGGGGACAAATCGATTCCTCTACAAACATATACTCAATCAGACTTTCAGCACAATTTTCCCGAGGCTGGAAATAGCCTGAGCAATAATGCTGCTGTCCTGCAAGATATGGGAATTATACCGGAACGACAACATAACTGACATTATTAAACCTGCATAGCACGATTGTCCAGACACAATAGGATAATGCTGCGGGAGACGTCTATGCATCACTGATAATAACCGGTGTGCGGATGACAGGCCGCGGGAGCAGCATAGGGCGACCTCATAAATAGTGAACGACCCGCTGTCTGTTGGAGAGACCGGCACAGACTCTCTCTTTTTGGTCTGATTGAGTTTTTTCACCATCTTTATTTATTTGCACCATATCCACTTCTCCATTTGTATTTTTGTATTTAAGTCAATGTTATCTGTGTTCACCTGTTTTTTTCTAATGTTCGTCATCATGGTCGGAGGTTTAATGTTTCCACACGTTTGACGGATTCAGAATTTAACTTTTTGAAGACTGATAACATTGATCACAGATGTTCTCCAAATCCCCCTGGATTTACTTTATGGAAGCCAGATATTTTGGTACAATTTATTTAGCAAACAGTATTCCTCCGAATGATGTGTAGGTGCTATTGTGTTTAAAGGGAACCTGTCACCCGGCTTTTCCCTTATAACCTGCAGCCACCACCACCGATACCAGTAAGCCCTTATATACAGCATTCTGGAAAACTGAATACAAGTCCCCAGGCCGACCGTAAAATACAAAAAAACAGCTTTTATTATACTCACCTGGGGGCAAGGCCAGTCCGGTGGGTGTCGCTGGTCTTGGTTCGACACCTATCTTCTTGTAAATGCAGTTCTCTTCTCTGCTTCTTGTGGGTGATGCATCTGACATCACCCACACACAGTCTCCTCCATTGCACTACTGCACCCTACAATGGTGTTCCTTAACCTGTCACCATGTCTGCACTTTACAGTACTTTGCTCTGTCCTCAGCAGGGCAGAGAGAAGTGCGAGTGTGCAGGAGCACAATGGAGGAGACTGTGTGTATGACGTAGGACAGATCACCTAGAAGCAGAGAAAAGGACGACATTCACAACAAGAAAGAGGGCGCCGGTCCTAGACCGGCGACACCCATCGGACCAGAGCAACTCCCAGGTGAATGGAATAAAAGCAGTTTTTTAACATTTTACAGATCGGACTGGGGATTTATATGCAGTACTAGAAATAGGCCTGATGCTATTGCATTGGGAGTGCGGTGAAATGAACAGATGCCGTAGAAATAACCACTGAATAGTACAGTCCTCTCTCCAGAAACTACGCTGTTGTTGCGGGATTTATATGGTGTATATGGAGGCTCAGTGGTTAGCACTGTGTTTTCTGGCTCTGTCCTCTGCCTTTGTCCTCTGCCTCTGGCCTTAGCCTCTGGCACTGTCATCTGTCTTGTGCCCATGTCCTGTGCCCCAGTCCTCTGTCTTGGGTCCCTGTCCTCTGGGCTTGTACTGTGCCCTTGTCCTCTGTGCTGTGCCCCTGTCCTCTGTGCTGTGCCCCTGTCATCGGTGCGGTGCCCCTGTCATCGGTCCTGTGGCCTTATTCTCTCCTCTGTCCTGAGCCCCTGTCCTCTGTCTTGTGCCTATGTCCTGTGGCCCTCTCCTCTTTCCTGTGCCCCTGTCCTGTGCTCCTGTCCTCTGTCCTGTGCCCTTATCCTCTCCTCTGTCCTGAGCCCCTGTCCTCTGTCTTGTGCCCCTGTCCTGTGGCCCTCTCCTCTTTCCTGTGCTCCTGTCTGTGTGCCCTGTCCTGTGCCCTTATCCTCTCCTCTGTCCTGAGCCCCTGTCCTCTGTCTTGTGCCTATGTCCTGTGGCCCTCTCCTCTTTCCTGTGCCCCTGTCCTGTGCTCCTGTCCTCTGTCCTGTGCCCTTATCCTCTCCTCTGTCCTGAGCCCCTGTCCTCTGTCTTGTGCCCCTGTCCTGTGGCCCTCTCCTCTTTCCTGTGCTCCTGTCTGTGTGCCCTGTCCTGTGCCCTTATCCTCTCCTCTGTCCTGAGCCCCTGTCCTCGGTCTTGTGCCCCTGTCCTGTGGCCCTCTACAGTATTCTAGATATAAGGCCTTACTGGTGCTGGCCGCTGCTTATATCAGTAAAGCTGCTGGCAGGTATATTTTAAGTAATCCAGGTTTCCGACATGTGAAGATGTACAGGTAATGCAAACTGCACCTCAGCGGTTAGACAGCACTCTTCATTTACGTATGCTCCCTTTTGGTCCAAATCACTGAGGCCATCCTAAATCAAGCAAATGGGCTTCCCCAAGTCCTGTGAGTGAGAAGTGTTAATGGAGTAGTGCTCGCACATGCTCAGTAACAGTCTATAGGATTGCTGGCTCATACAGCAACACTTCGTATTATGAGATGACTGTGGGGCCCCTGTACCTGGGATCAGCATCTGAACCCTCTGCAATCTGTGGCATTTAAATGGCCTGACTACACGGCACAAAGGATCTGTTAAGATTGCGGGGAGCTGATAGAGCGACATGGCACTCAGGAGTATACTAAAGGGTACCTTTACACACCACAACCAGAGGAGACATTTTTGGCGGCGATATTTCTCACTGGAATTATCGCAGCCAATTTGCCTCCTTATTGCGGCGTGTATTTCGGGAATTTGGCGGTGATAAAACCAACGTCGCCTGGTTTCCATTTTACAGCACTGCTCTAAAATCGAAACCAGGCAACAGTTTTATTGCCGCCAAATTCCCGAAATACACGCCGCAATAAGGAGGCAAATTGGCTGCGATAATTCCAGTGAGAAATATCGCCGCCAAAAATGTCTCCTCTGGTTGTGGTGTGTAAAGGTACCAAAGAGTTGTAATTGGCAGTGGCACCATTTTGGGGCACATAAAACTAACCTAATTAAGCTAACTTTTAATAACTCTTTATAGGGAAAAATAGAAAAAATGATGAGTAATATCATGGCAGTAACACATTTTTACAGTTTACAAGGAATGTACCACCTTTGGAGGTTATCCCCTATCCTTAGATAAATAAGGGATAACTCCCCCGATTGTTGGAGGTCTGAGCAATTGGATCATAACTGATCCAGAGAGCCCTGTGTGATGGCATGGAGGCCAAACCACTCCATTCATTCATTCATTCTTATGGCAGGGTCGGGAACCAGCCAAGTGCAGCGCTCAGCCATCTCTGAAGCGCCCATTGAGAATCAATTTAGCGGACGGGTGCATGATCGGCCTCTGCCCCATTCACATGAGGCTCTTCAGAACGCCTTTCTCAGGGGTCAGTGGTGGTCCTGGTACTCAGATCCTTGACAATCAAGACGTCATCCCCCATCTTAAGAAAAGGTTACAACTTCAGATGTGGTAAAACCTGATTAATTCAGATTTTATTACAATACATACTGTTTGGGAAAGAAATATTTTTGCCAGCATTTTCTGAGAGCCGTACACTTTTTGCTTAATGGAGCACGGTGACGGCTTATTTTATTTTTTTTTACATTTTTACTGATGTCATTTCGAGTTACACGATTGTTTTTCCTTCAATTTTTGGGATGATCAAATAAAATAATATCTGGAATATATATTTA
Organism: Allobates femoralis; assembly: GCA_033576535.1. NCBI lineage: Eukaryota > Metazoa > Chordata > Amphibia > Anura > Aromobatidae > Allobates > Allobates femoralis. The sequence goes on along the minus strand of JARQOC010000008.1, from coordinate 127,465,832 downwards.
TTTTGATAGGTTGTTCATTGTGCAGCATAACTCACATGATAACGCTAATCTGCAGGTGATTATTATTATGGTGATTCCCAATAATAACAGGTTTTATGTTCTACTTTTCAAGAGAAAAATCACTTGAAAAAGTTCACAAAGTTATGTAAGGGCTTTGGGAGGAGAAGTGACTGTAGTCTAAGGAGCCTTGTTCTCAGTCTCATTAGGCTAGAAGAGGACAGAAGCCCCGCCGGCAACCAGGGAAGAGAGAAACCAATAAGTACGGTATTTAGACATTTGGACTATATGACTTATCTAGGAGGTTAGGGGAAAAAATGACTGAGCCGTCTTCTTTAATGGTCTTTAAAGGGCAACTCACCAGATTTCACACAACAAATGGCACACAATGTCAAATAGATCTTAGACCTGATGGGGCTGTTGTACTTACACTGAATGTCTGTATCAGAATGATGATAGAATCCTCAAATGAAAAAGCTAAAAGTTAAAAGGGAACCTGTCACTTGTTTTTGGGGTTCTAAACATTGCCCACCTCCTTTAACATGATGCAATTGGTGTTCCAGTAACCCCTTTATATTCCCAGACGTCCCCCTGCATACTTCAGAAACAACTTTTAATGTGTCCCACGCGGTTTGTAAATTACTTGTTAATGGTCAGATGGAATGCAGCACACTTCGGTCAGAGCCACCCTGCTGCATGCCAACACCGCCCCACTCCATGGAAAGTCCACCTCTCCTCTGTATGTGTGTGAATGACAGCGACGTCATTCACAGCTCTCGCACCTGCGCAGTGGTGCGCCACACAGTGCCCGAAGTCTCATGAGATTCAACTGTGCAGGCGCAAGATTACGGGCACTGTGTGGCTTCAATAGGGCACAGTGTAGCGCAACACTGCGCAGGCACGAGAGCTGTGCATTACGTTGCCTTGCATTCACTCAGGATGGGTGGGTTTTCCATGGAGCAAGAAGGCTCTGACCACAGGGCACCGACACCCATCAGACCTTTAAAAACTCAAGTACATACAGCGTGGGACACATTAAAAGTAATTTTATGAGGTATGTATGGGAACGTCTGTGGCTATAAAGAGGTTTTAGGAACCCCAATTACATACTGTATAAGGTGGTGGGCAGGGTTTATAACCCCAAAAACAGGTGACGTGTACTTTAATATTAGGGCCTGACGCTGCTGACTACGTTTTTTTTCGGGGCCACACCTGCCGCAAGTGCCGAAACCGCACTTGCCGCACCCTTACCGCAAGCCCCATAGACATTGCATGGGGCTTGCCGCAAGTGTGCTGCAAGTGTCGCGGTTATGCGTTAAACGCGGCAGATGCGTTTTTTTCACCGCATCTGCCGCGAATTTCAAAAAAACGCTGATGTGAAAGGGCCCTAAGATATTTAAATTTAGTACACCAGTTCTTTCCAAACCTGTTTAAAGGGAACAGGTCAGGTCGCTGTACCCCTCTAACCTATCTCTACCTGTCCTTGCGCCTACCTAGGTGTTCCTCACCATCCCTGTCTGCTCTAAAAGCGCCTATAAAGAGGGAGAAAAATGACTTGTATAGTTACCTACAGTATCCAGTTGGACACTGGAAAGGCGGACTCCGGGACTGCATTCCTCCTCCTTGCTTGATCTCCACACGGCCCGCTGGGCGTCATTGTTCCGTCTCTTGATCTCCTCCTATTTTTGAAGTTGCCGCCTCTTTTGCTCCTATTAAACACTGGCTGGAACGTCATATCTGGACCGATGCTGCATTGTGGGGCTGATCATGTGGTACAGGTCACCCTCAATATGCGCCGGAGTCCGACCTGTGCCTCGTGATCAGCCCCACAATGCACCAATACGGATATGACGTTCTGGCTGATGCTTAATAGGAGCAAAAGAGGCGGCAACTTAGAAAATAGGAGGAGATCAGGAGACAGAACAATGACGCCCAGCGGGGAGTGCGGAGGCCAAGCAAGGAGGAGGAATGCAGTCCCCCTTTCCAGTGTCCAACTATACAAGTCATTTTTCTCCCTCTTTATAGGGTGCTTTTAGAGCAGACAGGGATGGTTAGGAACAGCTAGGAAGGTGCAGGGACAGGTAGAGATAGGTTACAGGGGTACAGCAACCTGACAGGTTCCTGTTAAGTATGCATTAAGGTGATACCTAGTGACAGATCCCCTTAAAAGGGGTTTTGTTACTTTGTTGAACATGAGCGCTCTGCTTCTCTGCCTTCCATCTCCCCGTTTGAGCATTAGGCCACATACAGACAGGGGTGGACTGGCCCAGGTGGCAGGGGGGCAAATGCCCCCTGGGCTGGTGGTATAGCCCTTATGTAGGGCCGCCCCCCACAGAAATGGGCCGGCAGCACTTTGCGGCCGGCGCTGTGAAACTGCAGCAGACGCAGCGGCTGACAACGTGAGTGACCTCCGATAGTAAACTTCCCCCAGCTCCACAAAATCTCTGATAGCAAATCCCTCCCCACACACGTTGAGAATTCAGTGAGTCTTTTACCTCAGTATTTGTAGCCAAAAACCAGGAGTGGAACAATCAGAGGAAAAGTATAATAGAAACACATCACCACGTCTGTATTATCACTCACTGCTGGTTTTGGCTACAAATCCTGAGGTGAAAACCTCACCAAATACTCAATGTGTGCACGTGGCCTTACAGTCCAGATCTGCGGCACGGCTGCCCCACTCTCATGCTGCAATCAGTGGCAGCTCATCAGACATTGAAGCTGGTCAGATCGGCCGCCAATGTTGCTCTCTTATAATGGTTGTGAGCACAGCACATGTTCGGCCATCACTGCTATGCTGTAGTGGTGGCCAGTAACCTCATCATAACAAGTCATTTGTAGGTGTTCGCTTTTACAAGCACTTCAAAATTTTGCCCATTGAATATAAAAAAAGGAATATCTCAGCAGGTTTTGCTACCTAATCTGACAACAAAATGTAGGCACAGAAGCTCTGAATCCAACAATCTATGCCATAGATTACAGTGTTCAGCCTTTCTCACACAAGGTAAGAATTTAGTGTTACCAACACAGCAGAGCTGAGATAGCTGCCCCCTCCCACACCAGGCTCTCAATACAGATTGACACCTTACCGTCAATGTACTATCACTGCAGGGGGCGTGTCAGACTGCCCTGCATGTGACATTTTGGTCCTGTAATAATAGTCACAGGGTAAAGCCTTTAGTTTAAGTAAACAAAAGCACAAAGCCTGATAAGAGATGCATAGTTGATTTTTGTTTTATAACCCTTACAGCATGCTGTATTCATCTTAAATCGCAAAAACGCTTTGAACAATCCATGTGGGTCAATTGATTGATCACAGGATCTCCAACAGTAGTAACGTGGCAATAAAAACAGTAATCCACTTACAAAACATCTTGGTACTACTCAGAAAAATATTATAATCTGAGAGTCCTCAGTGGTTGATACCTTTTAATAGTTAACTGAAAAGATGGTAATTAATAGCAGCTTCACTGACTAGTCCGGTCAATTTATTACAATCTTTTCAGTTAACCAATAAAAAGTATCAACCACTGAGGACTCTCATTTTAATATTTTTCTATCTACTGCCTAACACAGCACACAGATATAGTATTCCTGTGGATATTAACCAGTATTTCATTACATAATAGTAGCACTGCTTTTACATCAGAAGTATGCCAGGAAACTTTAATGTGGTCATTAGTACAAAACTGTGGCCTTCTGGTCCTATCGGGACAAATGTAACTGTAGATTCCCCAAAAATGACATATGGATTACCGTAGAAGACTATATTGCTGTACAGACAGGATCCTGGTAGGCAAAATATCTGTATCTGTTAAATGGCGACCATATTGGTGTATGGTGAAGGTCACCACGGGACCTATCCTGACATTTCCATCATGGATACATCAGCATTTCGTGACGCGTCCATTACAGTGATGCCACAGCTGTCTGTTCAGGAGCAGATGTATGGTTCCCAGCAGCCATACAGAATGATCAGTGATTAGACTCAGTCATTACTTACATCTTGATAACAGCTGAACCTGGGGGGCTCGACATCTGACCCCACTAATCTCATGCTTAGAACCTAAACGATAGGAAACATATTGATGACCTATCAAGATATTTAAGGTCTATCCTAAAGGCCCCGTCACACGGGGCGACATCGCCGCCTATTACATAGGCGACGTAGGGGCGTGGCCTATCGGCGGTGGCATCGCCCCTATGTTGCCTCATGTAAAGGGGCGACCGATCTGGGGCATGTGCACACATCGCCCCATGTAACCAACCGGCGGCGACCTGTCAGGCGATGGGAGCCATAGGCTCCCATTGTCCTGCATCGCCGCTGGGGTTTTCAGACACCCCGGCGGCGATGCCGCCTGACCGATCGCCGGCGCAGGGCTGGAGATGTCACCCCGTGTAAATGGGGTACGGCGACGCTGGCGGGGCGCCAAAAACGTGCGTGCTCCCGCCAGTTGCCGCCAACATCCCTAGCCCCATCGCCAGATGTGACGGGGCCCTTAGACTCCCAACATCAGATCTGTACTGTCAATATAACCATATGAGGGCTTCTTTATTCGGGATGAACTGCACTTTGGAATGACATTCATTCTGCCATATAATGTAATGGAAAATGGGAAAAAATTCCAAGTGCAGTGAAGTTGGAGAAAAAAGTGCAAATACATGATTTTTTTTTACCATGTTCACTATGTGGTAAAACGGACATGTCAGTGTGATGCCTCGGGTTAGTACAAGTACACAGTTAAAAAAATACTACACATTACATGTGGTAAGTGGTGAAAAGAAAAATTCCAAAAGTAACAAAATAAATACATTTTAATTTTTAATGTCGTGGGATTTCAACTTTGTGTTTTTTTTAATTTTTTTATGTGTATTAAAAGTTTTTTTTTTTAAACTTTTTCCTGTATTTACTATTGTCCTTAGGGGACGTGAAACTGCAAACATCCGATCTCTTGTGCTATACAGAGCTGTGCATGAGGATCAGCCAAAATCACCATCTCCTGTTGAATGGCGGCTCAGGGCCCAGAAATCACATCATAGGCGCGTGGATGGGAGCAGAGAATGATGCGTCCCCCAGCCATCATGTGTGGAGAAAGATGTGGGTCGGGGTGTGTGAGCTCGCATCAAAGGCAGGGGACATGACACGTGACATTAATATAAATCATATGTGTTGAAGGGATTAAGGTCACATGCACACATTGAGTATTTGGGGAGCTTTTTCCCTTCAGCATTTGTAGCCAAAACCAGCAGTGGGAGATAGAAACACGTCCCTACTAGGGATGAGCGAGTACTGAAATATTCGGACTCGCTATACTCGTAACAAGTAGGTCCCGATACTTGGTACTCGTTACGATTATAGCGAGTACAATGTAAGTCAATGGGGAAGCGAGTAAGCTGAGTAATTGCTCAGCTGCTGGACCCTATAAAGAGGTCTGGCGGCAGAGGAAAAGGCTGCAATGGCCCACATTGATTATTTAAAACCCGGCGGTAAAAAGACGCCGGGTTTTAAAGAATCATTAAGCCCCCTACTCGCTTCCCCGCTGCCTGACAGCCCGATCCTCCACTACCCCCGCTGCCTCCCCACCCGATCCTGAGTTAGAAGCGGGCGGGGAGCGAGCAGCGGAGAGCGGCGGGGAAGCTGGCGGTGAGAAGACATGAAATTCATTAAATAAAAATAGAAAAAAAAAAAAAGCCTTCCTTCTAATTTACCGTATATACTCGTGTATAAGCCGACCCGTGTATAAGCCGACCCCCCTACTTTTGCCCCCAAAATCTGGGAAAACCTATTGACTCGTGTATAAGCCGAGGGTGGACCCCAGCACAGGTATACAGCCCCAAGCAGTGTGGTATACAGGCCCCCCCAGTGGTATACAGGCCTCCCCAGTGGTAGTATACAGCCCCCAGCAGTGTGGTATACAGCAGCCTCCCCAGTGGTATATACAGGCCCCAGCAGTGTTACAGCAGCCTCCCCAGTGGTATATACAGCAGCAGCCCCAGTGGTAGTGTACAGCAGCCCCAAAGGTATACACAGCATCCCCAGTGGTAGTATACAGCGGCCCCAGTGGTAGTATACAGCAGCCCCAGAGGTATATACAGCGGCCCCAGTGGTAGTATACAGCGGCCCCAGTGGTAGTATACAGCGGCCCCAGAGGTAGTATACAGCGGCCCCAGTGGTAGTATACAGCAGCCCCAGAGGTATATAGAGCAGCCCCAGTGGTAGTATACAGCAGCCCCAGAGGTATATAGAGCAGCCCCAGAGGTATATACTGCAGCAGCCCACCCGCCACCCCCATCAGTATACAGGCCCCCCCCCCATTAGTATCCAGGGCCCCCCTTGCTCCGGAAACCTATAAAGTAAAATCATTATACTTATCACTGTCCTGTCGCCGCCATCCCCGCCGCTGCCATCACGATCCTCCGTCTTCATCCAGCGTCTTCCGGCTTCCTGTCGGCGCAGGCAATGACGTCATTGCCTGCGCCGACCACAGGAAGCTGGAAGACGCTGGATGAAGACGGAGGATCGCGATGGCAGCGGCGGGGACGGCGGCGACAGGACAGTGATAAGTATAATGATTTTACTTTACAGGTTTCCGGAGCAAGGGGGGGGGGGCCCTGGATACTAATGAGGGGGGGCCTGTATACTGATGCGGGTTGCCGGCGGGCTGCATATGTATATGACTCGCGTATAAGCCGAGGGGGGTACTTTTCAGCCCAATTTTTGGGCTGAAAAACTCGGCTTATACGCGAGTATATACGGTATGTTTCCAGGCAGGTACAAATAGGCACCTGGAGGTTGGGGGCAGCCCGTTCCTGCCTGCTGTACCCGGCTGGACACAAAAATACAGCGAAGCCCACGTCAAATTTTTTCGGAAAAAAAAAAATCATAAAAAAACTACATTTAGGGACTGGATCTTTATTAACCCCTTGAGGCCGGAGCGTTGCGGGATTGTAAGGGGAGTTAACTCAGGTCACCGAGGATAGCTCAGGTCATGCCACTTGAGCTATCCTCAGGTGACCTGAGTTAACCCCCCTTACAATGCCGCTGTGCTCCGGCCTTGAGGGGTTAATAAAGATGCAGTCCCTAAATGTATTTTTTTAATTTAAGAATTTTTGCAAAAAAATTTGACATGTGCTTCGTCGTATTTTTGTGTCCAGCCGGGTACAGCAGGCAGGAACAGCCTGCCCCAACCCCTAGATGCCTATTTGTTCCTGCCTGGAAACAGAAATAGAAGGAAGCCCTTTTTTTTTTTTTTTTTCATGAATTTCATGAAATAATAATAAGAAAAAAATGCGTGGGGCTTCGCACTAATTCTATGTCCAGCCAGGTACAACTAGGCAGCTGGGGGCTGGAATCTGCAGTGCAGGGAGGCCCAAGCTTTCTGGCCAGCCCCCGCTGCGAAATGCAGCCCGCAGCCACCCCAGAGGATGGCACGTTCATTGAATCGCCATCCTTTGGCGCAGTATCCAACTCATCCAGGGCCCTGGTGCGGTGTGCTCACTGGGTGATAAAGGGGTTAGGGCCAGCTTTGCATTATCAGCTGGCCCTAAGCCCGAAATTCATGGGGTCACACCAATATTAGACATGCCCGCCATGAATTAATGGTGACTAAAAAAAAAAAGAAGAACACAAGACACAGAAAAAAAATGTTGATTACAAAAACAAAACAACAACTAGACTCCATCTTTATTATAAATCCTTCTTCCGTCCGACGTAGTCCAATCCAGGGTTATTCTTTAGCTCAGCTACATCTCTAGTAGAGAACCTCTACCAGAGATGTAGCTGAGCTGTGCAGCCAGGCATGGGAAAGTTCATGTGAGTTCATGCAGGCAAGCATGAACTCACATGAACCCTGACAGCATCGCTACTTCAAATGAACAGCTGACCAGAATCAGCTGTTCATTTGAAACCACCGGCGGGAAAGCTGACAGTAAGAAGACTTCACCGCCAGCTTACTCCTTGGGTTCTGTGGTCCCCGCTGCCTGACAACCCGATTCTCCATTACCCCCGCCGCCTCCCCACCCGATCCTAAATTAGGACTGGGCGGGGAGTGCAGCTCCAGGGAGCGGGAAGGGGCAGAAGGGAGCGCAGAACAGAAGAAGAATGCCGGCAGTGAGGTCTTCTCACCACCGGCTTACTCACCACTCCCCGCTCCCTGCTGCTCGCTCCCCGCCCTCTCTTAACTCAGGACCGGATGGGGAGGCGGCGGGGGTAGTGGTGGATTGGGCTGTCAGGCAACAGGGAAGCGAGTAGGGGGCTTAATGATTCTTTAAAACCCGGCGGCTTTTTACCGCCGGTTTTTAAACAATCATGTGGGCCATTGCTGCCTTTTCCTCTGCCGCCAGACCTCTTTATAGGGTCCAGCAGGTGAGGAATTACTCACATTTCCCATTTACTTACATTGTACTTGTTACTTAGCGAGTAATCACAAGGAAACTTGCAGAGCAATGAGTAGCCTGTGTACCGTACTATTCGGCGAGTACCGAATAGTAATGGGTATACTCGCTCATCCCTAGTCACCACTTCTGTATCTATAATACTTTTCCACTGATCGTTCCATTTCTGGTTTTGGCTACAAATACTGACATAAAACAAAATCATCAAATACTCAATGTGTGAATGTGGCATAAAGGTGTTTTCTGATTTCAGAAAATCCCTCCTCTACATCTGCAGTTTGTTTTAACCCTTTACCGACCCATGACGTAGGAAGATGTCATGGGCCGGATACTGGGGTTTGATGCAAGCTCCGACGCGGAGCTCACATCATTTCCCTGACATCTCAGCTGATCTCATTAGCTGAGATGTCAGGCTTACAGCACTGATTGGATCCGATTGGTGCTGTTAACCCCTTGGATCCCGCCGTCAATCACTGACAGCGGGATCCAAAACCGCAGTGGCGGGGAACACGCTGTTCCCCGCCTGTACCGGAGATCCCGCGATAAGATCGTGGAATCTACAGCGCTTACAACACAGCCCGGGATCCTTGATTGACCCCGGAAGCTGTCACGGAGCACTTCCTGTGAGTGGTTGGCAAGCGCTGCCAACCACTCACCGTTCGCAATTGTGGCAGGTCCCAATGTACTACATCTCATCGGGACCTGTCCCAAGCGATCGGCTGGTGCAGCACTGTGGCGCCCTATGGGGCTGAGTAAAATCAAGAATTATTTGTGAAATAAAGTTTTTAAAATTATGAGAAAAAAAAAACAAAAACTAAAAGTTCAAATCACCCCCTTTCCCCCCATTCAAAATAAAAGTATAAAAAAAAAACACACATATTTGGTATCGCCAGATTCAGAAATGCCCGACCTATCAAGATATAAAATCAATGAATGAGAGCCATAAACTGTGTAACGAAAAAAAAGGTCCAAACTCCAAAATTACGTTTTTTTTGGTTGCGGCAACATAGCTATAAAATGCAATAACGGGTGATCAAAACATCACATCCACCCAAAAATGGTATCATTAGAAACATCAGCTCAAGACGCAAAAAATAAGCCTTCACATAGCCTCAGATCCCGAAAAATAACAACACTACGGGTCACAGAACATGGCGCAAAAAGTGTGATTCTTTTTTACTTTTTTCAAACTTCTGATTTTTTTTTCACCACTTAGATACCAGTAAAAGTATACATGTTTCGTATCTGTGAACTCGTACCGACCTGAGGCATCCCACTGTCATGTCAGTTTTACCATATAGTGAACATGGCAAATAAAAAAAATAAATAAACACGTAATTGCACTTCTTTTTTGCTATTTCACCGCATTTGGAATTTTCTTTCACATTTCCCTGTACACTTTATGGTAAAATAAATGATTGCATCTGAAAGTACAACTCGTTCCACAAAAACAAGCCATCATATTCCTATATTCGTGGAAAAAAAAATTATGGCTCTTGTGAAGCAGGGGAGCAAAATACGAAAAACAAACAAAAAATTCCAGGGTGGTGAAGGGGTTAAAAACAAACTGTGCTTTACTCACCCTTCTTGGGTCACGTCATGTGGACACTGGACAGCGCTGTAGTCAAAACCGGAGCTCAGCGCCTCTGCCCGGATTGATGGCACCAGCCGCTGAGCTCACGGATCGGCAGCAGCGCTTTCCACGTGATGTTAGTGCTGCAAGCAATAACAGACACCGAAATAAAGACTCCGCACTGAACCCGGGGAGGGCGAGTATAGAATAGTGTGTTTTTTTCCTCCCGTTAATGGAAACCCCCTTTAATATGAAGTGGTGGAGAATTCCAATACCATCGATGGTGGCAGTCAGCTTACCTGAATGTTGTCGAATTTCAAGCCCGGCATAGTCAGCTTGTCCTTGTCAATGAACACAGGGTTGAACTGTTGAGTGGCAACAGAAATGAGTATGCTCCTGGTGTCCTCGGAGGGCAGCCACGCGTCGTTTCTCCTGTCCATCTCACTCATGTTAAGAGCCGTGGCAAAGGGGTCATCACTACCAGCAAACACACTGTGAATCTGTGAGAATAGCTTCGGGGACTGGGGAACTTCCACTGAAGTTGATTCAAGGGACTTGTTTCCCATAAACAAGCCAACAGCGACCGGGTCCTGGGAGGTGCTGGTGTCTGGAGATACAGGGGCCGGGCTCCGTTCAGGGGCACTGGGTGCTGCGTTTGGGTTACTGACGGAGATAAATGTGGATGATGTGGTGAAAGAATCGAAAAAGTCCACCGCAGAAGAATTGTTATTGACGTTATCAGAGAAGAAGTTGCTCAGGCTCGGACTCGGCTGGACGACCTGCGTCTGAGTCTTTATAGGGTTTCTCATCTCCATTCCAAAACTGGGCGATTTCACCATCTGAGACTCAAAGCTGTCATGGATCAAAAAGGACTGCTGGGAATTGGACTGGCTGAAGATGGTGCAGACCGGGATGGTCTCGTCTGCAGGGGAGGACTTACTTGCTGGGGTGACCAGCTCTTCCTTGTGCTCTCCTTGGGTCTTTACATCCACATTTTCTTTTTCTACCTCTGGCAAAGTCTGCTGCTGGATGAAGTCACTGGTCAGAGTCATTATCTCTGCCCCAGAAGCTTCAGGACTGACGGTCAGCTCCGGACTACTGTCTACGTGTCCATTATACTCTTTATCGGTCACCGCTTGGAGTCCCAGAGTCCGGCTGCTCTCGATTTCATCCACAATGTCTTGTAGGCAGCTGACGTCTCCGGCATCGTCCTCGCTGATGTTGGGAGAGTCGGAGATGATGACACTTTCCATCATTTGTTCGTTTATTTTTTCCAGCAGGTTGCCCGAGTCTTCGGAGAGGGTGACATTGTCCTCAGATCCAAAGTTGTCCGCATCGAGATCGATGGTTTCATCCTGGAGGAGGATCTCTTCTTGTTCTTCGGGGGATTACTTTGTGGGAGTCCCACGATTGTAGGAGAGCCTGATTCGGCTGAAATAGTGGGTAACGTCTGCTCATTCTCAGAACTGGTACCGGGGATCTCCATATCTCCTGTTTAAAACAAAAGAGAGAAACATGTGACTTCCATGTATGAACGATCCCGAAAGGGTACAAACGTGTCAAAGAGGCAGCAGGATGCTGGTAACGATGGCAGGGTGTAAGTTACAGAATGGCAGGGGAAAGAAAATGATGGCACAATCAGGGAATGCAGAAAGACGTCACGATTGGTGGAAATAGGACTCCAAGAAGTCCGGTAACATGTAGAATAAAAGTGCTAAAGGGGCATTCCAGCCATAGACATTTATAAGCAGGCCACAGGGGGGTAGGGGTGAAACTGCTACATCAATAAGGGTCAGATTGCTGAGACTCTGCTGATAGTGTTCTGACTTTGAATAGACTGGGAACCTGTCAGGAGGGTTTTGCTACCTCATCTGAGAGCAGCATGATGTAGGGAGAGGAGGGCACTGAATACAACTTAGAAGGATTGTGGCAGAACTGCGGTAGTTTTTAGATCTGGGTATGAAGGCAGGCTAAAAGGTTTAGTGCCTTAACCACTGTCTGACACGGTCGTGGGATAACATATAATATCAGATAATTGGGGGTCAGACACCCCGACTGATCTGCTGTTATCAGGGGCCGGATGTGCAGAGTGTATGGGGCTGATAGTGTCCAGCTGTGTACACTGCACAGTGGCCATTCAGAGGTACTGCAGCTCCCGTTCTGTTGAAGTGAATGGGAGCGGAGCTGTAGCAGTGGAGAACGACCACAACACAGTGAAGAGAGGTGTACCGGCTCCGGACATCCTACACTTGGTAACCGCTGATCAGGGACCTATCGGACCCCACATTGATAGCCTAAGTCCTTGACAATGCCATAAAAGCTATTACTTATCTATAGAAGAAGCGGTTACCCGCAGATCGCTGGTCAGCCCTCTGGGAGACTCTGACCTGCCCCCTGGTAGTGGAGAAGGCGCCACTGATCTCTGGTCTTCCCCTGCATCCTGCGGAGGACAGAGCCAGCCTTTTCCCATACAACATGACTTGAGCAAGCGCACAGAGCTCTGCAGAAAACAGCGCCAGCCTTTCCCCCTACAGCAGGACTGGAGCAAGCGCACACAGCTCTGCAGAGGACAGCGCCGGCCTTTCCCCGTACAACAGGACTGGAGCGGGCGCACACAGCTCTGCAGAAAACAGCGCCAGTCTTTCCCCCTACAGCAGGACTGGAGCAGGCGCACACAGCTCTGCAGAGGACAGCGCCGGCCTTTCCCCATACAGCAGGACTGGAGCGGGCGCACACAGCTCTGCAGAAAACAGCGCTGGCCTTTCCCCGTACAGCAGGACTGGAGCGGGCGCACACAGCTCTGCAGAGGACAGTGTTGGCCTTTTCCCGTACAGCAGGACTGGAGCGGGCGCACACAGCTCTGCAGAGGACAGTGTTGGCCTTTTCCCGTACAGCAGGACTGGAGCGGGCACACACAGCTCTGCAGAGGACAGTGTTGGCCTTTTCCCGTACAGCAGGACTGGAGAGGGCGCACACAGCTCTGCAGAGGACAGTGTTGGCCTTTTCCCGTACAGCAGGACTGGAGCGGGCACACACAGCTCTGCAGAAAACAGTGCCGGCCTTTCCCCGTACAGCAGGACTGGAGCGGGCGCACACAGCTCTGCAGAGGACAGCGCCGGCCTTTCCCCGTACAACAGGACTGGAGCGGGCGCACACAGCTCTGCAGAGGACAGCGCCGGCCTTTCCCCATACAGCAGGACTGGAGCGGGCGCACACAGCTCTGCAGAGGACAGCGCCGCCCTTTCCCCATACAGCAAAACTGGAGCGGGCGCACACAGCTCTGCAGAGGACAGTGTCGGCCTTTTCCCGTACAGCAGGACTGGGAGCGGGCGCACACAGCTCTGCAGAGGACAGTGTCGGCCTTTTCCCGTACAGCAGGACTGGAGCGGGCGCACACAGCTCTGCAGAGGACAGTGTTGGCCTTTTCCCATACAGCAGGACTGGAGCGGGCGCACACAGCTCTGCAGAGGACAGTGTCGGCCTTTTCCCATACAGCAGGACTGGAGCGGGCGCACACAGCTCTGCAGAGGACAGCGCCGGCCTTTTCCCATACAGCAGGACTGGAGCGGGCGCACACAGCTCTGCAGAGGACAGCGCCGGCCTTTTCCCATACAGCAGGACTGGAGCGGGCGCACACAGCTCTGCAGAGGACAGTCCCGGCCTTTCTCCATACAGCAGGACTGGAAGCGGGCGCACACAGTCTGCAGAGGACAGTCAGGCCTTTCTCCATACAGCAGGACTGGAGCGGGCGCACACAGCTCTGCAGAGGACAGCGTCGGCCTTTTCCCATACAGCAGGACTGGAGCGGGCGCACACAGCTCTGCAGAGGACAGTGTCGGCCTTTCTCCATACAGCAGGACTGGAGCGGGCGCACACAGCTCTGCAGAGGACAGTGCGGCCTTTTCCCATACAGCAGGACTGGAGCGGGCGCACACAGCTCTGCAGAGGACAGCGCCGGCCTTTCTCCCATACAGCAGGACTGGAGCGGGCGCACACAGTCTGCAGAGGACAGCGTCAGGCCTTTCTCCATACAGCAGGACTGGAGCGGGCGCACACAGTTCTGCAGAGGACAGCCCAGGCCTTTCCCATACAGCAGGACTGGAGCGGGCGCACACAGCTCTGCAGAGGACAGCTCAGGCCTTTCCCATACAGCAGGACTGGAGCGGGCGCACACAGTTCTGCAGAGGACAGTCAGGCCTTTCTCCATACAGCAGGACTGGAGCGGGCGCACACAGCTCTGCAGAGGACAGTGTCGGCCTTTTCCCCATACAGCAGGACTGGAGCGGGCGCACACAGCTCTGCAGAGGACAGTGCGGCCTTTCTCCCATACAGCAGGACTGGAGCGGGCGCACACAGCTCTGCAGAGGACAGTGCGGCCTTTTCCATACAGCAGGACTGGAGCGGGCGCACACAGCTCTGCAGAGGACAGCGCGGCCTTCCATACAGCAGACTGGAGCGGGCGCACACAGTCTGCAAGGACAGCCCCCTTTCCCATACAGCAGGACTGGAGCGGGCGCACACAGTTCTGCAGAGGACAGTTCAGGCCTTTCTCCATACAGCAGGACTGGAGCGGGCGCACACAGCTCTGCAGAGGACAGCGCCGGCCTTTCCCCATACAGCAGGACTGGAGCGGGCGCACACAGTTCTGCAGAGGACAGTTCAGGCCTTTCTCCATACAGCAGGACTGGAGCGGGCGCACACAGCTCTGCAGAGGACAGCGCCGGCCTTTCCCCATACAGCAGGACTGGAGCGGGCGCACACAGCTCTGCAGAGGACAGCGCCGGCCTTTCCCCGTACAGCAGGACTGGAGCGGGCGCACACAGCTCTGCAGAGGACAGTTCAGGCCTTTCTCCATACAGCAGGACTGGAGCGGGCGCACACAGCTCTGCAGAGGACAGTTCAGGCCTTTCTCCATACAGCAGGACTGGAGCGGGCGCACACAGCTCTGCAGAGGACAGTTCAGGCCTTTCTCCATACAGCAGGACTGGAGCGGGCGCACACAGCTCTGCAGAGGACAGTTCAGGCCTTTCTCCATACAGCAGGACTGGAGCGGGCGCACACAGCTCTGCAGAGGACAGTTCAGGCCTTTCTCCATACAGCAGGACTGGAGCGGGCGCACACAGCTCTGCAGAGGACAGTTCAGGCCTTTCTCCATACAGCAGGACTGGAGCGGGCGCACACAGCTCTGCAGAGGACAGCGCCGGCCTTTTGCCATACAGCAGGACTGGAGCGGGCGCACACAGCTCTGCAGAGGACAGCGCCGGCCTTTCTCCATACAGCAGGACTGGAGCGGGCGCACACAGTTCTGCAGAGGACAGTTCAGGCCTTTCTCCATACAGCAGGACTGGAGCGGGCGCACACAGCTCTGCAGAGGACAGCGCCGGCCTTTCCCCATACAGCAGGACTGGAGCGGGCGCACACAGCTCTGCAGAGGACAGCGCCGGCCTTTCCCCATACAGCAGGACTGGAGCGGGCGCACACAGCTCTGCAGAGGACAGCGCCGGCCTTTCCCCATACAGCAGGACTGGAGCGGGCGCACACAGCTCTGCAGAGGACAGTTCAGGCCTTTCTCCATACAGCAGGACTGGAGCGGGCGCACACAGCTCTGCAGAGGACAGTTCAGGCCTTTCTCCATACAGCAGGACTGGAGCGGGCGCACACAGCTCTGCAGAGGACAGTTCAGGCCTTTCTCCATACAGCAGGACTGGAGCGGGCGCACACAGCTCTGCAGAGGACAGTTCAGGCCTTTCTCCATACAGCAGGACTGGAGCGGGCACACAACAGCTCTGCTTGCTGTCAGTGAGTAGAAATACAATATGATTCCAGCTTCTACATAAAAACTAAATATTAACATTTACTAACACAATCAGAAATCATACAAAAAGAGTAAAACTACACACAAAGCCATACGGCAGCACTGGACAAGGCTCATCATGTGCAGGATACCTCACATCACGTGACTCACATCAGGACAAAACAGAAGTACCCCGCAGTGACAGCAGACTTCACCCACCTGACGCCCCGCACCGGGCTCTCCACCTCCGCTCAGATGATGCCGGTATTCACTACGCATGCGTAAAAGACACCTGACAACTGTGTATCACTAACGCGCATGCGTCAGATTCCTTGTCAGGGGCTTGTACGCATGCGTGCGCTCCTGTACGCAAGCGTAGTGCTTGGAAATTCGAATTGAATCAACTTTATTTAGACGAGACAGTAGAAAACAGGAAGAGAAGTTAGAACGGAAGCCGCAGTGTGTCAATATATCTCATTGGCTGCAAAGCTGAAGGGATTTGTTGACAGGTGGAACCGGAATGGAGGACGATGCTCCTGTTATCTACGGGCTGGAGTTTCAGGTGTGTTTATCGCCATGTTCTCTGTTATCTATATGTCCACTTACATGTAGGCATGATCCATTTTAAGGTATGAATACAGCCCTATGGCAAGAGAAAGATGACTATGCCTTCTGGTGTTTGTGTTCATATATATATATATATATATATATATATACACACACACACAGACACATACACACCGTGCACCTAACCTGCATTCATCACTCTTGTTACTGATGAATACCATATAACACCCATATGATGCCTATTATTATGGGATAGCCATTTTCCCATCATGGCGCCGCTGACGTAAGGACTTTACTTCCCACAATACAAATCACCAGAGCAAAGGATGAGCCGACAAGGAATGCTGGAGGATTTCAGCTCTGGAGGTGGCAGAATTGTGTGAATGCAGCGCTGTCCATGAGAAATATGACTTAGGCCCCTTTCACACTGGCGGTTTTGAAAAAATGCGCCACTGGTCAGGTAAGCTCCATGCATTGTCTATGGGGCTTGAAGTCGGGTGCAGCAAGTGCGGTTCTGCCGGTTGTGGCAGCGAAAAAAACGCATCTGCCGCAACCAGCAAAACCGCACTTGCTGCACCCGACTTCAAGCCCCATAGACAATGCATGGGGCTTGCCTGATCGGTGCCGCAAGTGCGGCCATGAGGCAGCAGATGCAGTAATTCTGCCACATCTGCCGCATTTTTTCAAAAAGGCTAGTGTGAAAGGGGCCCAAGGCCGTTTCACATTTGCGTTTGTCAATGCAACGTTCTAAACGCATGCGCGTTCCTATTTTCTGGTCATCATAATGGGAGACCCAGACAATGGGGTTTAGGGCACTGCCCTCCGGAGGTCACACTAGGTACTACAAGTTTGTAGACACCGCCCCCTCCGCTTATAAACCCCTACCGCAGGGAACATCCTCAGTTTTAAACTTAGTGTGCTCGGAGGATCACGCTTTGCTTACACTTCACTGCATTCTCACAACTTACGTGATGGCGTCTGAAGACAAGGTAAAATGGTTCCGGTCGGGACCTGCGACAGCCTCCCCGCTCACCCTTGTGGAACACGCAGGTGGAGGTACCGGAGGGCCTAGAGCCTGGACACTTTGTGTTCTCCCGGTACGCTGTCGCGCTCCTTTCCATCCCTCTCTGGGGGGCTCTGGAGAGTGGGAGATAGGAGTCTTGCACAGCTCCGCTCCGTCCGAGGCCTCCCTAAATGGTGCTTACAGACCGGACTGGAGCCAGCCCAGTCCGAGGCCTCCCTAAATGGTGCTTACACTCCGGACTGGTGCTGAACCCCCGTCCGAGGCCTCCCTAAATGGTGCTTACAGACCGGACCGGCACTGAGGCACTCTGTGTCTCCTGTGTGCCTGGGGGTAGTGTCGGTCACTTCATGTGTCCTGACACTCAGACCGCGCGTTACCCTCGGGCCCGCGGATCTGGAGGTGTACCCTGTGCTGGGGTCACCCTGGCTGACTGCCCTGTGTGTCACAGGGGCTGAGGCTGTAGGCTGCGGGTGTTTTGTTATACATGCAGTCTGTGTGTTGTATTTCACACTACTTCCCGCGCTGCGGGCTCTGGCGCCTTCATACTGAGGCTGCTTGGAGGATGGGAAGCAGCCCGTGCGGTGACGTCATCGATGGGCGTGTGTGTGTGCTTCCCGCGTGTTTTCGGCGCCGCCCACGTTTTCACTGTCGGCGGCCATCTTCTCCCTCACTTCCCGGCTGGGATCTGTCTGCAGCGTGCGTCTGCACTCCAGGGGAGACCGGAAGCCTCGCGGAGGTCACACACACACACCGCTTCCTCCTACCGCTTTGCTGCGGTCGGTAAGCCACCGGGATTCCCGGTTTTGTCTGTACAATTTGGCTTATTTTCCCCTACTGTGGCGATGTCCTCAGCTAGGAAGCGTGCTGCTAAGGCGGCAGATGCCACCATTACCTGTGCTACATGCAATGGGACACTGGTGGAGGGGTCCTGCAATAACTGCGGACGCCCAGAGGCCCGGACTGACACTGCTGAGTCAGCAGCTCCGGTGCTGTACCCTGAGGTTCAGGTGATCCCAGGGCCATGGGAAACTCAGAATAAGATCAATGAATCTCTGTTGTCCCAGCTGTCCTCCATGTCGCAATCCCTGGAGGCACTTAATAGGAGGCTGGAAGGTCCAGCTACTCCTCCCAGTTACCCCGGGTGTCTCTTTCTTCTACTGTGAGACCCCTTAAGCGGGCTCGTCGTGAGGATTCACCCGAGCTCCAGGCTCTCTCTGAGGAGGAGCGTTCCTCTGAGGGTGAGGAAGATGATGGGGGTTCTACTCTCGGGTCTGTGTCTGTGTCTGAACCACCAGACGGGGTGGAGGATTTGGTGTCCTCTATCAACGAGACCTTACGTCTCGTGACACCCCCTGAGGAGGTGACGGTACACCCGAAGGAGGTCTATCAATGGCTGCGGCCGGAGGCTAGACCAAGTGGCTCCTTCATGGACCACACTAACTTTGGGAGGGTGGTTAGAGCACCCAGGTTACATCCTGGGCGGCGTTATGTCCGCAAATCCAAGGACAATCGCTTTCCCTTCCCCTAGGAGGTGCTTCAGGAGTGGTCGCAGTCCCCGAAGGTGGACGCTTCCATGACCAGGATTGCTGCACGCTCCCTTTTCTCTGCCTCTGATAGCTCCTCGCTGAAGGATGCGACTGATAGACAGGTCGAGCAACTCGCCAAGTCTTCCTATGAGGCTGTGGGGTCTTCATTTGCCCCTAATTTTGCCACGGTCTGGACCTTACAAGCGATTACTACCTGCTTGGATGGTATCACTGACCTGGCAAGGTCCAGTCCAGAGGTCCTGGCGATTACCGAAAGGGCAAAAGCCTATGCGGACTACGCCAGGACGGCAACTTTGGAAACTGCCACTCGCTCAGCTGTGGCTTCGGCCAATGCGATTGCGATTCGCAGGTTGTTGTGGCTGCGTCTCTGGGACTCAGATGCCACATCTAAGAAGATTTTGCAGAATCTTCCGTTCTCTGGTGACAGGCTTTTTGGCACCGAACTGGACAAGCTGATAAAGGATTCTGCTGAGTCTAAGATCCCGCAGAATAAACCTAAGCCACGGTATACCGTTAAAAGGAACCCAAAACAGTGGTCCTTTCGTTCCAGCTCACAGTCATCAGCACCGTCCGCTCGCACGGACCGAGGGGGCAACCCCGCTTCTCAGTGGCGCTCTAAGAGTCGTCCAAAGAAGCCGGCGGGGGCAGCGGCTGCCACCCCCAAACCCGCCTCTACATGACTCGCTCTCCCTTCCTACCTCCCCACAGGTGGGGGGCCGCCTGTCTCAATTTCAGGACAGGTGGCTACTTCACGTTCAAGATCAGTGGGTTCGAGACGTGGTCTCGCGAGGTTACAGGATAGAGCTGACGTCAAAGCCGATATCACGATTCCATCGATCGGCCCCCTCCCCAGAAAAGGCTCAGGCTTTTCATTTGGTGTTGGAGGGGCTCCGCAGAGACGGAGTGGTGGTCCCGGTGCCTTCCGGGGAGAGGTTTCAGGGTTTTTACTCCAACCTCTTCATTGTCCCAAAGAAGGACGGCTCCTTCCGCCCGGTTCTGGACCTAAAGTTGTTCAACCATCACGTGTTGGTTCGGAAGTTCCGTATGGAATCACTGCGCTCCGTGATCGCAGCTGTGTCACAGGGGGACTTCCTAGCGTCCATAGATATCCGAGACGCTTACCTTCACGTGCCCATTGCACCGGCTCATCAGCGCTGGTTGAGATTCGCAGTGGGGGAAGAACACTTCCAATTTGTGGCACTGCCGTTCGGGTTGGCCTCGGCACCGCGGGTGTTCACAAAAGTGATGGCCTCTATGATGGCTCTCCTACACGTGCAGGGGCATGCCGTGATACCCTATTTGGACGACCTACTGGTCAGGGCGCCATCGGAACACCTTTGTCGGCAAAGCCTGGAGGTGACCATACAGTCTCTGGAACAGTTTGGGTGGCTTCTCAATATGCAGAAGTCGACCCTGGTTCCGACCCAGTCACTGACATATCTGGGCATGGACTTCCACACGGACTCAGCCCTGGTGTCTCTGCCACGAGTCAAACAGCTGGCGATACAATCAGGAGTACAAGCGGTTCTCCTGTCACCACAATCATCCCTACGGGTCTTGATGAAGCTGGTGGGGCGCATGGTAGCTGCAATAGAGGCAGTGCCTTTTGCACAGTTTCGCCTCCGTCCTCTCCAGCTGGAGATTCTTCGCAGATGGGACAAGAGGACGATCTCTCTGAATCGGCTGGTGGCACTTTCCCAACCGACCAGGGATTCCCTGCAGTGGTGGCTCCAACCACGTCATTTGTCTCGGGGCCGGTCCTTCCTGAAACCGTCATGGTTAGTGGTGACCACCGACGCCAGTCTGACGGGCTGGGGTGCGGTGTTCTTACACCACAGGGCTCAAGGCCTCTGGACTCAGTCGGAGTCGGCGTTGCAGATCAACGTGCTGGAGATCAGGGCGGTCTTTCTGGCGCTACTAGCGTTTCAGAAGTTCCTGGTAGGACAGCCCATTCGGGTTCAGTCCGACAATGCGACGACCGTCGCCTATATAAACCATCAGGGAGGGACCAGAAGTGCTCAGGCCCTCACCGAAGTCCACCGCATTCTATCCTGGGTGGAGGACAACGACTGCCTGATCTCCGCAGTTTACATCCCAGGGGTCGAAAACTGGGAGGCCGACTACCTGAGCCGGCAGGGGATGGACGCCGGAGAGTGGTCTCTTCATCCAGAAGTCTTTCGGGACATCTGCAGCAGATGGGGCACTCCGGACGTGGATCTGATGGCCTCGCGGCTGAATCATCAGGTGCCGCAATACATGGCGAGATCATGGGATCCTCAGTCTCTGGGGGCAGACGCCCTGATACTGGGTTGGTCCAGCTTCCATCTTCCATATGTGTTCCCGCCTCTGGCTCTGATCCCCAGGGTTCTGTGGAAGATCAGACTGGAGTGCAGGGTAGCCATTCTCGTGGCCCCGGATTGGCCCAGGAGGTCCTGGTATCCGGACCTGTGGCAACTGTCAGGCGGACTCCGGTGGGCTCTTCCAGAACGCGCAGATCTTCTCGCGCAAGGCCCATTCTTCCACCTCAATTCCAGGGCCCTCAGATTGACTGCATGGCTCTTGAGGCCTGGCTGCTGACATCCAGAGGCTTCTCTCCTACGGTAGTTGCCACTATGACTCGGGCTAGGAAGCCTGTTTCCAGGAAGATATACCACAGGACGTGGAAGATTTTCTTCACCTGGTGTGCCTCGGGTGGCCGGTCCCCGTGGCCCTTGTCCATCCCGACATTGTTGGCTTTCCTTCAGTCGGGATTGGAATTGGGTTTATCCCTCGGCTCCCTGAAGGGTCAAGTGTCAGCTCTTTCAGTGCTGTTTGACAGGCGCTTGGCGCTCCTTCCCAGGGTCCGTCAATTTCTGCAGGGGGTGTCTCGGGTGGTTCCGCCCTACAGGCGACCACTGGACCCTTGGGACCTTAACATGGTCCTGGCGGCACTGCAGAAACCGCCGTTTGAGCCGCTGAGAGACATTTCTCTATCTCGTCTGTCACAGAAAGTGGTCTTTCTGGTGGCGATTACGTCTCTGAGAAGGGTCTCAGAATTGGCTGCACTGTCGTGCAAGTCGCCCTTCTTGGTGGTTCACCAAGACAAGGTGGTGTTACGCCCGCGGCCAGAATTCTTGCCAAAGGTGGTTTCCACTTTTCACCTGAACCAGGAGATTGTTCTCCCATCATTTTGCCCCGCTCCCGTTCATCAGGTTGAGCGCGATCTCCATACTCTGGATCTCGTGAGGGCTGTATGCATTTAGGTGTCCAGGACTGCCTCCTTCCGGAGTTCGGATTCATTATTTGTCCTTACGACAGGTCGCTGTAAGGGGTCCGCGGCATCGAAGTCAACCTTGGCCAGATGGATCAAGGCTCCCATTCAAGAGGCTTACCGGTCTTCTGGTTTGCCTCTCCCGGTGGGATTGAAGGCTCACTCTACCAGAGCTGTCGGTGCCTCCTGGGCTTTGCGACATCGAGCTTCGGCTCTACAGGTGTGTCAGGCGGCCACTTGGTCCAGCCTGCACACTTTCTCTAAGCACTATATGGTGCATGCCCATGCCTCTGCGGATGCAAGTTTGGGCAGGCGGGTCCTCCAGGCGGCGGTTGCCCACCTTTGAGGGGGACCATGTGTTATCCGTCTTTTGAGGAACTCTTCCCGCCCTGGGGTATTGCTTTAGGACATCCCCATTGTCTGGGTCTCCCATTATGATGACCAGAAAAAAGAGAATTTTGTTTACGTACCGTAAATTCTTTTTTCTTTAATCATCAATGGGAGACCCAGCACCCACCCAGTTGTTCCGTTGCATGTTCTGCATTTGATCTGTTCCCTGTTGGGACAGTGTTATCCGGGTTGTTGAACCGTTTGTGCACGGTTTCTTCCCGACGTTTCGGGTGTGGTTTATTTGTCTCCTCGCAGCTTATGGACCAAACTGAGGATGTTCCCTGCGGTAGGGGTTTATAAGCGGAGGGAGCAGTGTCTACAAACTTGTAGTACCTAGTGTGACCTCCGGAGGGCAGTGCCCTAAACCCCATTGTCTGGGTCTCCCATTGATGATTAAAGAAAAAAGAATTTACGGTACGTAAACAAAATTCTCTTTGTTTAACATGAGAATGCATGGTACCTGCGTTTGGCTGCATTTGGATGCACAAAATTAGTGCTCCCTCCTCCGCACTCCGAACGCACCAAGTTCCATTTTTGTGTGTGTTCACGGGTAGAGATGGGCGAGTCCTAAAAGACTCGGAATCGCAAGACCCCAACGAGTCCGAGTCAAGGACTCGGGACTCGTTGCGAGTCCAGCGAGTCCAATGTTAATGAATAGGGACCCGAGTAATAGCGAATAATGACATTTACAACTCGCTGATGTGTCTCTGAAAGTGTGCGAGTCCAAACTCGCTGGTTTTTCTCTTATTTTGAGGCTTGTAGCCGATGATGCGAGGGAAGCGATTCTCCAGCACACACCATGCTTTAAGGAAACAGGAAGCGAGTCGCGCTGACAGGCGCACACACAGAGCAATCCATTCATCAGTGCAATCATGGCAGCAGGACGTGGCACGGTGAACACACTGCGTCTTATTGCACTTGTGGAGGCTCGTCCATTTCTATGGCTCCCTACAGATCCTGACTATGGGGATACGACCCAAATTAATACCGCCTGGAGAGAGATCGCCCAAGAGATGTTCCCTGCGTTCCATCAGAGTGACCATGAGGAACAGAGCAATCTAAGTAAGTTAAATGAGTTCACACGTTATATATTGCATTTACTGTATATATACTCGTGTATAAGCCGACCCGTGTATAAGCCAACCCCCCTATTTTTGCCCCGAAAAACTATGAAAACATATTCACCGCCATCCTGGTATACAGCGGCTATCACTGGTAGACAGCCCCCCAGCAGAGTATACACCTCCCCCTGCAGAGTATACAGGCCCCCAGATGGGTATACATGCCCCCATATTGTGGTATACAGGCAGGGGCGAACTGGCCCAGGTGCCACGGGTCATGCGGCTGCAGGAGCATGAATAATCCGCATGTCCCTGAAGCAGCAGGCGGAAACGGAAGCTCCTGGGCCGCGCGATGACGTCATCAGCACGCGGCTGCGTCCGGGAGTGAGCGTCTGTGAGTGGCGTGCGGCTGCGACTGTTAGCGAGCGGCTGTGAGGAGCGCGAGGCTGCGGCTGGGAGCGAGCCATAGGAGAATGCGGGAGCTGCGGTGACTGTGAGGCGGCCGCCAGTCATCACCCCCCCCACCCCCCGTCCTCACCTGTGTCGGGCCGGTGAGGGAGGGTTGCGACCCAAACTGTAGGGTGCCAGTCAGTCCCTGTATACAGGGCCCTCAGTGTATGTACAGGCCCCCCCAGCAGTGGGTATACAGGGCCCCCAGCAGTGGGTAGACAGTGGCCCAGTGGGTTTACAGGGCCCCCAGCAGTGGGAATACAGGGCCCCCATAGCAGGGTATACAGGACCCTGAATGTGTTATCATGCTCCACCGCATAGTTGCCTATATTTGGATGGGGTCACAACAGTACAATGAGTTTAATGTCTGATCCTCCTGGCTCTTTCGGCCAAGGGGTTGGGTGTATATAAATACCACTAATGACCAGAGTCTGGTGCCCGCACTATTACATTCTCTATGCGTTGACATGTGTCCTGCCTCATTTGTGATTGTGGCCACGTGAGCTCAATGTCCGTAATGCTGTTGATGATGTTCCACACTCTCGTGTCACTGTGCCTTGTATACACATTACACACACAAAATGAATAAAATGTTATTGTTGATTTGTACACATACTTTTGTTTGTTTCAAATATTACACATCTCTAAACCCGGTTTCAAATCATTTCACAGTTGACCATCTTAAAAAACGGTGGAGGAGCTGCCGGGACCAGCATAAGAAGCAGTACCGGCAGTACTCAGAGAGACAACCGGGAGCCGCTCCATTGCTCAACCACTACCACTTTTATGACCGGCTGTCCTTCCTTCACCCGGTGGCCCGTATGCCAAGGTATGTGTCTGCAGCACTGTTGTGTACATTTAGTATTATTTATTAATATATTTAGGTTCCATTTCGGCTCTGTGGGTAGCAGAGTATACACGTGGCTCTGTGGGTAGCAGAGTATACAGGCGGGTCTGTGGGTAGCAGAGTATACAGGCGGGTCTGTGGGTAGCAGAGTATACAGGCGGGTCTGAGGTAGCAGAGTATACAGGCGTCTCTGTGGGTAGCACAGTATACAGGCGGGTCTGAGGTAGCAGAGTATACAGGCGGGTCTGTGGGTAGCAGAGTATACAGGCGGGTCTGTGGGTAGCAGAGTATACAGGCGGCTCAGTGGGTAGCAGAGTATATAGGTGATGAGAATCGGGTTAATAGATGGTGCTACAGTGTTGGGGCGTGCTAGAGGGAGCAGAGATCCGATTACTGCCATCATTACTGACCTTATTAAAGATAGCGGCCGCAGCTAAATGACATCATGGCAAAGGTAAACATGGGGTGTGGTTAGCTGCAGGAGGTTAGTGAGAGGTGTGGGTTGTTTGGCAGAGGGCGTGGTGTGGGCGTGGTGAGCGCGGCTCCTGCGTCAGATACGCTGCGAGCGCGTAACCGCGGCACATCTCCAGGAGCAGAGGACGTGTCCGGTACGTCCGTAGCCCCCGGCCTCCCCGTTGTCCGCACACACAGCCCCGCTGTGACCTCTGCAGTGTCACAGGCCCCGGCGGGCGGCTGTCATCTCCTCCTGACACTGACCTCCTCCTGATTTGATTGTCTGTGTTGTCCCCCCCCCGCTGTCAGCATCAGTGATCTGCTAAGACCTGTGGGTGCACAGACGGGGGAAGTACAAATGCCAGCATGCCGGGGCGGATTGGGCGCTGTGAGGGGCGCAGGTCTTGCTGTGAGCGGAGGGCGCGAGGCCGCTCGAGAAAACGCTATAGCGGCTGTGTGAGTTAAGCGTCTGCGGCTCGCGAAGGCGCATACGCGTCTCCGCTCGCAGTGACGCTAAGGAGTTTGGGATTCGGCTACAGTGCCGGAATTTCAAACTCCCGATTATATAAATAGATTATATATATATATGTATTGTATACCTTTCAACCCCTTCCCTGCTTTATATAGATGATATAAGCTAAAAGTTTTGTGAATTAAGTATGTCAAGTTAAAAGTGAAGTCAGGGGGACTTTTTTTTTCATGTGAACCATTGGTGTTATTGATCGTCTAGATTAGATGGGATGGGGGGGGGGGGTGTTAATCAGGGGGTGAAAAATTATGTATTAGTATGGAATTAGCAAAGAAAGTCACGTATTCCTTTATGTTATGTACAGTTGGTTATTCTTTCATAATAATAACAAATATCTGATTAATAATACACAGATACACAGAGTCTAAAAAGCGTGCAACTTAATGTTTGACCTATGTTTTTGTTTCCAAATGCAATGCATTCACCAAATTTTTTTTTACTTTACCCACAGAGAAGCTTACTACAGAGGGCGGCGTGCTGTGAACCCTCCACCGCCAAACAGAAGGCGGCGTGGAGAAAATCCACCACCACCACCACGGCCGGCGCCACCACCACCACCGCCGTCGCCGCCGCCACCACCACCACCAGCATCGCCGCCAGCAGCGCCAGGGCCAGCACCACCACCGCCGGCACCAGCGGCCGGGCCACCACCACCACCGCCGCCACCAGCGGCAGGCCCATCAAGACCACCACCGCCGTCCCAGCCACCACCACCACCACCGCCACCAGCGGCAGGGTCCGCACCACCACCGCCCCCACCAGCGGCAGGGCCAGCACCACCACCGCCACCACCAGCGGCAGGGCCAGCACCACCACCGCCACCACCAGCGGCAGGGCCAGCACCACCACCGCCGCCACCAGCGGCAGGCCCAGCTTATGGTCCGATCCCGGGGTCAGCACATTTAACTGTGCAACAGAGTAATGCTGACTTTGCCCGCAGTATTATACCATTCATGGATAATATTCCATTTGACAGGCTACTGCGGGCAAGGTCAGCATTACAGATAGTGCTGGAAGCCTGTCAGCCAAATAACGACCCCGGTGATGTGTTCCAATATTTGGATGGGTGGAAAATAAACAGGCTAGGCAGGCCCACAACACGGGACAGCCATGTCCCACCCCACAGGGCTTTGCCTCACTGCCAGTGGCCAGCTAACAGGGACCTACCACCGTTCCCTACACCTGTTCAGATGATCCACCCTGAAGGGTTCGGCCAGGCCATACGTGGGGCCCTTGACCTTTTGCAGGACGGACAGCCCACCTACCAGGACCTGTAGGGCTACATTTTTTGTTGTTTTTGTTACCTTAATTGTAAAAGGTAGTATTTGTGGAAATGTCCAAACAGTGCTGCCATTTTTTTTTTTTTTAACAGTTTTAAAAACCAGCTTTGTGTCTGTCTTTTTTCAAGGAATGAATGTGGAGTTTTTTTTTTGTTGGGCTTCAAGTCATCCTAATTATTATAATTATTTATTTATATAGCGCCCATAGGTTCCATGGCGCTTTACATGAGGAAAAGGTAGAGAAGGACAAGTACAATAAACATAGACAATAAGGTCATACAGGTACAATAGTAGGCGTGGGCTCACATTCTACGAGGGGTGGGTGGGGATACAATAGGGTGGGGAAGGTGTCGGTCGTGGGGCGTGTAGCGGGGTGTCATGGCAGGTTGTAGGCCTGTCGGAAGAGGTGAGTCTTTATAAGTATCTTTAAGGTTCAGAGGGTAGGCGACTGACTGATGAGGTGGGGCAGGGAGTTCCATAGCATGGCGGATGACCGGGAGAAATCCTGTATGCGGTTGTGGGAAGAGGAGATGAGGGTGGACTGTCGGACAAGTTCTTGGGATGAACGCAGGTTGCGTGAGGGATGGTATCGGGAGATCATGTCGGAGATGTATGGTGGGGATAGGTTGTGTAAGGCTTTGAATGTCATGGTCAGTGTTTTAAAGTGAGCTCTCTGTGGGCCGGAGGGGCCAGTGAACGGCTTGGCAGAGGGGGTAGGCAGGGGAGTAGCGTGAGGACAGATGGATTAGTCGGGCACAAGAGTTTAGTATAGATTGGAGAGTTGCAAGAGAGTTGGCAGGGAGACCTATGCGAAGGAGGTTGCAGTAGTCAAGGCGGGAGATGATGAGGGCATTTATGAGTGTTTCAGCAGTGTCAGGATTGAGGAACGACCGAATTGGTTAAATATTTTTGAGTTGGAGTCACAGGGACTTGGTTAGGGACTACAGGTGGGGCTTGAAGTAGAGGGAGGAGTCAAGGATTACCCCGAGACATTTGGCGTGGGCGACAGGGGAGAGAGCATCATTAGCAAGTACTTTACGGCCCGCATGGCGCATGAAGTCACCTTGGTTACTAAGTGTCAAATCATGACTCCACATACAACTGTTGCTGACAAACAGTGCCTGTGTTTGGGGGGTTACTTTATGCCTCGCTATGGCAACAAGACTATGAACACACATGTGAGAGGCTGGGACGTCTACATGCTACACATCGCGTCTACGCGTTTTGTATGGAGCGTACAGTGGGACCCTTCAACAGGCTCCAGCAGGATGATAGTCCAAGCAACGCCCACGATGCAGGCATAGGATTGGTGCCTGGAAAAATTAGCCCAAGGGGATGTTTCCCATTTTTGTTATAAATGTAGGTCTAAGGGCCATACAAAGCTTGTTAGCCAGGGTGTCTCCCAAACCATGATAAGCTTGTTAGCCTGGGTGGCTCCAAAAATTAGCCCAAGGGGCTGTTTCCCATTTTTGTTATAAATGTAGGTCTAAGGGCCATACAAAGCTTGTTAGCCAGGGTGTCTCCCAAACCATGATAAGCTTGTTAGCCTGGGTGGCTCAAAAAATTAGCCCAAGGGGCTGTTTCCCATTTTTGGTATAAATGTAGGTCTAAGGGCCATACAAAGCTTGTTAGCCAGGGTGTCTCCCAAACCATGATAAGCTTGTTAGCCTTGGTGGCTCAAAAAATTAGCCCAAGGGCGTGTTCCCATTTTTGTTATAAATGTAGGTCTAAGGGCCATACAAATCTTGTTAGCCAGGGTGTCTCCCAAACCATGATAAGCTTGTTAGCCTGGGTGGCTCAAAAAATTAGCCCAAGGGGCTGTTTCCCATTTTTGTTATAAATGTAGGTCTAAGGGCCATACAAAGCTTGTTAGCCAGGGTGTCTCCCAAACCATGATAAGCTTGTTAGCCTGGGTGGCTTAAAAAATTAGCCCAAAGGGCTTAATAAAGTCTATTTTTAAATAAAGCAGGGCGCTTGGCCCATTGCATATTATTGCTTGGACTAGGAGCATAGAAGAAGCAAGGACAACTATGCAGTCCTAGGCTTGGTGCCTCAAAAAATTAGCCCAAAGGGCTTAATAAAGTATTTTTTTACATAAAGCAGGTCGCTTGGCCCATAGCATATTATTGCTTGGACTGGGTGCCGAATGAAATCAACAGAGCTACGGGACTTGTCATTAATTCCTGTCCAAAATGGGCATATTGTTAACAGCGCAATATCCCAATCATATAAATTATGATTAGGTTAATCTAGGATTGTGTACTGTCGTCAGGAGGGCTTAGGAACTGTGATGATATCCAATCCTTGTTGAATTTAATTAGAGTGAGCCTGTCGGCATTTTCTGTGGTGAGGCGGGACCTTCTATCAGTGACAATACCCCCAGCGGCACTGAAAACACGCTCTGATGTCACACTAGCAGCTGGGCATGCCAGCACCTCCAAGGCATACAATGACAGCTCAGTCCAAGTGTGCAGCTTGGAAACCCAGTAATTAAAGGGTACAGAAGGGTCGGTTAGGAAGCTGGTACTGTCACTGAGATACTGCTGCACCATGTTGGACAATTGTTGTCTCCTACTCAAGGTCACCGTAGGCAAATTACGTTCTTGATTGGAAGGTCTGTTGAACATCGCCCAGTTGGCGGACATCTTACCCCCACCTCTTCTTGTCATTGATGGCGTTTGTGTCCCAAGCAAAGGCTGCTGTTGGAAAGAGCTGGTTCTTCGATGTATAGCGGATTCAGACGGTGATATTGCCAGCAAAATATCAAGAAGAACCCTCTTTACATGATCCATCGTTAAGCCCCTGGATGAGTGCGACAGCAGCGACTGAAATTTGTCTTTGTACCGAGGGTCCAAAAACGTTGACAACCAGTACAGGTCGCTGTCATAGATGTGTATGACGCGTGGATCTTTGGAGACACATTGACACATTACTTCAGCCATGTGTGCTAAGCTGCAAAGACTCATCTCCTCGGTTACAACAGAATGAAGATCACTACGCGTCGTGGCCTCTAAATCGGTGTCCGCCTCCTCCTCTTCAGCCCACCCATGCTGTACCGACATAAACGTAGGGTTGGGAGTCCCATCAGGGTTCACGTCAGTACCAGAGAAAAATAAATCTTCTTCATCATCACCCTCATCACCATCTTCCTGAACCAATGTAGCCTGCTGATATTGGCTAGGGTGGCTAGGATCAGCGATGTTCAATTCTGGCTCCATAGCCATCCGCTGTGCTCTCAAAGCATCTGTTTTGAGATTCAATAGGGATTCTTGGAGCAGGCAGAGCATGGGGATGGTGAGACTTATAATCGACTGATCCCCACTGACAAGTTTGGTACAGTATTCGAAGTTATCCAGCAACTCGCAAAGGTCAGCGATCCAGACCCACTCGAAAGTAGTGATGTGTGTGGTATGACTTCCAGGTTGACGGGCATGTTGCAGCTGAAATTCCGCTATTGCCTTCTGCTGCTCATTAAACCTTGCCAGCATATGGAAGGTGGAGTTCCATCGCGTAGGCATGTCGCAAATTAGCCTGTGTTTCGGCAAGTTAAATTGGATTTGAAGGGCAGAAAGACTTGCAGCTGCTGTGGACGAATGTCTAAAGTGGGCGCAAATTCGCCTCACCTTATCCAGTAGCTCAGATAACTCTGGGTATATTTTGAGGAATTTCTGAACTACCAGGTTCAGGACATGAGCCATGCAAGGCACATGTACAAGTTTACCGTGCTTTATTGCCGCCACAAGGTTTGCACCATTATCGCTCACAACTAGACCTGGTTGTAGTTCCAGTGGGGCCAGCCACTCATCGGTCTGTTGCTTGAGACCTTTCCACAACTCTGTTGCAGTGTGACGTGTGTCACCTAGGCAGATAAGCTTCAGAAGAGCCTGTTGTCGCCTTGCAGAAGCAGTACTGCAAAGCTCCCAACTCGGACGTGATGGTGCTTGAGGCTCAGCAGTGGACAAGGAAGTAGCAGAAGCAGATTGGGCACTGGACATATATGAGGAGGCAGACACCCGGAATGATGTTGGGCCCGCTATTCGTGGAGTTGGAAGTATGTCAGATGGTACAGTTTTAGAAGTTGGGACACTCTCCACCAGGTTGATCCAGTGAGCCGTTAGTGAAATGTATCTGCCCTGTCCACAACTACTTGTCCACGTGTCCGTTGTTAGGTGGACTTTGGCGGTGACAGCATTTGTTAAAGCACGTTTTAAGTTCTTAACCACGTGCTGGTGTAAGGCGGGAACGGCACTACGTGAGAAAAAGTACCGGCTGGGTACAGAGTATCGTGGTGCTGCCTCAGCCATCAACTCCCGAAAAGACTCTGTACCCACAAGCCTAAACGGCAGCATTTCCACAGCTAACAACTTGGCTATTTTCGCTGTCACTTTTTGGGAATATGGGTGTGTCGGTTGGAACTTCCGCTGTCTTTCATACAGCTGTGGCACAGACAACTGCACGTTTGGACCAGACTGACAAGAGGATTGACTACTGTCATGTCTGTCTTGTAAAGCACCTTGGGAGGAGTACGCTTGAGCAGGAGCTGAAGCCTGAACACTTGCTGGTGAGGGATGTATCTGAGGTGGCCTGGAAGTGTTTGGATCAGAAGGCACTGATTTTGAACCCTGATAGGGTGCCCACTGAATTGGGTGCTTAAGAGACATATGCTTGCGCATACTGCTGGTGCTCTGGTTTCCTTTTACCGTGCCTCTGCTAAGCCTTGCCTGGCACATCTTACAGATAACCATATTTGGTAATGTTGGGCTATCCTTAAAAAATTGCCACACACTGGCTGTTCGTCCTTTATTTTTAATTGGAGGAAGAGGAGGATGACTCTGTTCAACACCAACTCTGGACACATTTTGGGCAACTGTGTTTGCAGTTTGTGCCACAGTTGACGCTATTTGGGCAACTGTTCTCACAGTTTGTGTTCTGGAGACAGTACGCCTTTGTGATTTTGCCAGTGGTACATAGCCACTTTCGTCCTCCTGGCTGCTCTCTTGGCTATGCAATTCAGCAATCCAGGTAGGATCTGTGGTGTCATCATCCACCCCTTCCAGTTCAAAGGATTCTGGATAAACTGACTGAGCAGGCTGGCCAGATGAGATGTGTGTCTCATCATCCTCATCATCATCCACCTCCTGAGATACTGTTTGCATTTCGTGAAAGTGTCTTTCCTCAGGACGCGCTACTTCCAAACTTTGGCCATGAGTACACATTTCGTCTACTTCAAGTATCTCGTCAGGCAGTGACAAAGAAAGCCCTTGATAAGAACCGAATAAGTCATCCGAGTGACCAAGGTCCATATCCAAATTTTCCTCTGGCTGCCGATGGGTTGAGGCAATATGACGACTTTGAGGATTGGATGGCGCTGCATTGTCTGTAGCGACACTAGAATGTCTTGCCACGGATGATTGCGTACTGCAAGAACCAGTGGTCGAGGGCGTCTGAGCCATCCAAGATGTTATCTTGTCATGCTCATCCGGCCTCAACACACGTTTTCTTTGAGTACTGGGATTTCTAGGTAGAAAAAAGGACGTTCTATCAATCCTAGGCTGTGTACTTGTACCAGTGCCTTCTTGGGCAAGACTGCTGCGGCCACGAGCTCGTCCCTGTCCCTTTGCAACATCCTTTTTGGTAATTGTTTTTTTTTGAGACATTGTAGACGAATGCACAGTCACCGAGTTGGAGTTAGGTGTTGCTGTATGCGTCACTTGCTGGCGGGGTAAGTGTGCGCTCTCACACTTGGCAGTGAAGCCGCACACTACACTCCCTAAAAAAATTGGTTTGAAGTGCGCACAGCCACCGAGATGTGGTTAGGTGTTGCTGAATGCGTCACTTGCTGGCGGGGTAAGTGTGCGCGCTGACACTTGGCAGTGAAGCCGCACACTACACTCCCTAAAAAAATTAGTTTCAAGTGCGCACAGCCACCGAGATGTGGTTAGGTGTTGCTGAATGCGTCACTTGCTGGCGGGGTAAGTGTGCGCGCTGACACTTGGCAGTGAAGCCGCACACTACACTCCCTAAAAAAATTAGTTTCAAGTGCGCACAGCCACCGAGATGTGGTTAGGTGTTGCTGAATGCGTCACTTGCTGGCGGGGTAAGTGTGCGCGCTGACACTTGGCAGTGAAGCCGCACACTACACTCCCTAAAAAAATTAGTTTCAAGTGCGCACAGCCACCGAGATGTGGTTAGGTGTTGCTGAATGCGTCACTTGCTGGCGGGGTAAGTGTGCGCACTCACACTTGGCAGTGAAGCCGCACACTACACTCCCTAAAAAAATTGGTTTGAAGTGCGCACAGCCACCGAGATGTGGTTAGGTTAGCTGAATGCGTCACTTGCTGGCGGGGTAAGTGTGCGCTCTCACACTTGGCAGTGAAGCCGCACACTACACTCCCTAAAAAAATTGGTTAGAAGTGCGCACAGCCACCGAGATGTGGTTAGGTTAGCTGAATGCGTCACTTTCTGGCGGGGTAAGTGTGCGCGCTGACACTTGGCAGTGAAGCCGCACACTACACTCCCTAAAAAAATTAGTTTCAAGTGCGCACAGCCACCGAGATGTGGTTAGGTGTTGCTGAATGCGTCACTTGCTGGCGGGGTAAGTGTGCGCACTCACACTTGGCAGTGAAGCCGCACACTACACTCCCTAAAAAAATTGGTTAGAAGTGCGCACAGCCACCGAGATGTGGTTAGGTTAGCTGAATGCGTCACTTTCTGGCGGGGTAAGTGTGCGCGCTGACACTTGGCAGTGAAGCCGCACACTACACTCCCTAAAAAAATTAGTTTCAAGTGCGCACAGCCACCGAGATGTGGTTAGGTGTTGCTGAATGCGTCACTTGCTGGCGGGGTAAGTGTGCGCGCTGACACTTGGCAGTGAAGCCGCACACTACACTCCCTAAAAAAATTAGTTTCAAGTGCGCACAGCCACCGAGATGTGGTTAGGTGTTGCTGAATGCGTCACTTGCTGGCGGGGTAAGTGTGCGCACTCACACTTGGCAGTGAAGCCGCACACTACACTCCCTAAAAAAATTGGTTTGAAGTGCGCACAGCCACCGAGATGTGGTTAGGTTAGCTGAATGCGTCACTTGCTGGCGGGGTAAGTGTGCGCTCTCACACTTGGCAGTGAAGCCGCACACTACACTCCCTAAAAAAATTGGTTAGAAGTGCGCACAGCCACCGAGATGTGGTTAGGTTAGCTGAATGCGTCACTTTCTGGCGGGGTAAGTGTGCGCGCTGACACTTGGCAGTGAAGCCGCACACTACACTCCCTAAAAAAATTAGTTTCAAGTGCGCACAGCCACCGAGATGTGGTTAGGTGTTGCTGAATGCGTCACTTGCTGGCGGGGTAAGTGTGCGCACTCACACTTGGCAGTGAAGCCGCACACTACACTCCCTAAAAAAATTGGTTTGAAGTGCGCACAGCCACCGAGATGTGGTTAGGTTAGCTGAATGCGTCACTTGCTGGCGGGGTAAGTGTGCGCTCTCACACTTGGCAGTGAAGCCGCACACTACACTCCCTAAAAAAATTGGTTAGAAGTGCGCACAGCCACCGAGATGTGGTTAGGTTAGCTGAATGCGTCACTTTCTGGCGGGGTAAGTGTGCGCGCTGACACTTGGCAGTGAAGCCGCACACTACACTCCCTAAAAAAATTAGTTTCAAGTGCGCACAGCCACCGAGATGTGGTTAGGTGTTGCTGAATGCGTCACTTGCTGGCGGGGTAAGTGTGCGCACTCACACTTGGCAGTGAAGCCGCACACTACACTCCCTAAAAAAATTGGTTTGAAGTGCGCACAGCCACCGAGATGTGGTTAGGTTAGCTGAATGCGTCACTTGCTGGCGGGGTAAGTGTGCGCTCTCACACTTGGCAGTGAAGCCGCACACTACACTCCCTAAAAAAATTGGTTAGAAGTGCGCACAGCCACCGAGATGTGGTTAGGTGTTGCTGAATGCGTCACTTGCTGGCGGGGTAAGTGTGCGCTCTCACACTTGGCAGTGAAGCCGCACACTACACTCCCTAAAAAAATTGGTTTGAAGTGCGCACAGCCACCGAGATGTGGTTAGGTTAGCTGAATGCGTCACTTGCTGGCGGGGTAAGTGTGCGCTCTCACACTTGGCAGTGAAGCCGCACACTACACTCCCTAAGGTGGAGTACGTGCTAGCAGCAACACACTGGTCTGCCACAGAAAAAATAACGCTCTATGGCTTATTAGGAACAAAAATCGATCTGGTGCAAAAACAAAAAGGAAACAGCACCTCAGCTAAGCCTCTGACTGCAGCTGTTAGCAAAGCTGAGTGAGGAAGCTAAGCTATGAGGTCCGTCCTGTGTGCACTCTAAGGCTTCTCCTTCCTTCCCTCCCTGCCTGCCTGCCTGCCTACACAGCACTACTCCGTCCTCCTCCTAGCTCTCAGAAGAGCTTTTTGGGTTAATAAAAGGAATCTTCCCTACACTGACAATCCCTGATCTGCTCCAGCATATATCTCTCTCTCCCTATACTAGGTCAGATCGTCTCAGGAATGTGCACAAAATGGCGGGGACAAGCCTTATATACTGCCTTCTATGTCATAGATGACATAGGCATCACGATGGACACCAGCCAATCATAGTCCTGACACAACCAACTTTGCTATGCCATTACTGACTATGATTGCCTATCTTCACAAGTTTTCTGACCTAACACGCACGCTGTGCTGACTCGCAACATAACAGATTCTGTATTCGAGAGTCCGACTCCCGAATACAGTATACAGGACTCGGAATCGTAGACTCGTAGGACTCGGAATCGTAGACTCGCTCAGACTCGCTGCTGACAGCGGGTATCTCTGACGAGTCAAGCTTATTGACGTTGAATTCCATTGGACTCGTCACTGTGCGAGTCCAAGCTGGGAGATTCGCCGAGTAACGAGTCCTGCGAGTACCTTCAGAATCGCCGAGTCCCGAGTCCTAGCGAGTAGACTCGCCCATCCCTATTCACGGGCACTTGTTTTATCAGCAAGCGAACAAACAATGCATGGAAGTCAATGGATCCGCAGAGTCCTCCGCATGACAGCGCAGGAGAACGCTGCGGATCACATTGAAATCTCTCCCAGATCAGATTAGCCAGAGCAGCCGTTGATGTCCTGGGCACGGCCGCCGCTAATCTCCCGGCGGTGTCGGCGCGAGAGATTTGAAGAACCAGCTGATCTGACATGGTCTCTCTAAAGGCCCCGTTGCATGCTACGATACCGTTAACGGTATAGTTGAAATGTCATGGGTTTTGTGACGTACCAACGAGGTTGTTGCGTGTGACATGTAGATACGACCAACAATAAGTCAGCTGATTGTTGATCATAGGTTTATGAACATGACCATAAATTAGTCGTCCGTCGTTAGTTCAACCTGCAACATCGTTCTGTGTGACACCTTTCCAACGATCTCGTTTATGACTTTGCCTATTCAGAAATGAAGCACCTAGGCGACCAAACGACCGCAAGTATCATTTGCTTGTCGCTGAATCGTTGCTGCAACGTTCAAGATATCTGTATGTGTGGCACCTCAGCAGCAATCACTAAACGATGTCCCAGCGATCTCGGCTAGGTCGCATTGTTGGTGGGATCGCTGGCACATTGAAGCGTGTAACTGGGCCTTTAGGCTGCTTTCACATTAGCGATTTTTGCCATTCGCGGCAGATTCGGAGGTTTTGCTGCTTCTACTGTGTAACAGCTCACTTGCAGCAAGCCTGCGTTCAGCCCAATTCATTCCCTACAGGACTTCCGGTCATGTGTGGCACTTGCGGTTTTGCCGGATCCGGCACTTGTGGCAAGTCAAAAGAACGCTGCTAGCAGGCTTTGAAGACATGATGTTAGAGACAGCAGACAGACAATCACTGGTATTTTGTAGTAATGTGGAGGTGATGTCAGGAGAAGATGGGTGTCGTCAGCATAGATATGGTACTGAAAACCAAATCTACTGATGGTTTGTCCAATATGGGCAGTGTATAGAGAGAAGAGAAAGGGACCTAGGACTGAGCCCTGAGGAACCCCAACCGTGAGGGGAAGAGGAGTAGAGGAACCAGTGAAAGATGCAGAGAAGGAGCGGTCAGAGAGGTAGGAGTAGAACCAGGAGAGAGCCGTGTCCTAGAGCCCAATAGTGAAGAGCATAGAGAGGAGGAGCTGGTGAACCACAGTATCAAATGCAGCAGAGAGATCCAGGAGCATTAACAGGGAGTACTGACCAATAGATTTAGCTGTTAGTAGATCATTAGAGACTTTAGTGAGGGCAGTTTCAGTAGAATATAAGCGAGAAAGACAGATAGAAGGTCAAGAAGAGAATTGTCAGATAGCGGGTCACATGGGAGTGGACTAAGCGTTCCAAGAGTTCAGAGACAGGTCTGTAGTTAGCAGCAGAGTTCTGGTCGAGGGATGTTTTTTTTTAAATAATGGATGTATGCTGACATGTTTGAAGGAGGAGGGGAAAGCACCAGATGAGAGGGAAAGATGAAATATTTGTGGGTTTTATGTGGGAGATTTTTATTAATTTTTTTGGGATGGTTTCAATAATAAAAAGTTTGTTTTTTGGTATATGATATTCTATGTATTTAAATATGTGATTTGATATGTTTCTATCTATTTTGATGTGTGAAGATCTCTTATTTCAAATTTCAAGTTTTTTTTCTTGAAATTCAGAGACCTGTTATATGTGCCCTGCCCCAATTATCAATGTTATGTAGAGGATGTATAAAAGGGATTTTTGTCTGTTGGGGAAATGATGTAGGTAGGTGGTTTTACTCCAGATGAAGGGTCCAGAGTGCCTTGAAACGCATTGTGGAATAAAAATCACTATCAACTGCAAAGAATCTTTTTATTTTTTTATTTTCCATGGCAGCGCGGTCAAATATTCCAATATTTCTTTTTATTGTAATGTGAATCCAGGTCTCTGTAAAGCCGGCGTCACACGTGTCAATATCGCTAGCGATATTGCCGAAAAGTGACGTCGCTAGCGATATCACAAGTGCGTCGTGCTGTGTGACAGCGCGACGCAACTGCAATTTATCACTGGTCGTAGGTTGACAGGTTTACGAGGATGAACGTAAACCTGTCAATCTGCAACCAGCGATTAGGCTGGATCGCGCCGTCTGACACCGCAATAGCGATGTTGGCGGCGATACAGCCTATACCGCAGCTTGGTGTGGATTGCTCGCTGGGTTGATTCCAGCCCAGTGAGCGATGGCTCCGCCCACATCGCTGCTGCGTCACCGGCAACATCTTGCCATGCGACAGCTGGCCTGCGATGTCGGAAGCGAGCACGCACCCGCACATCGCTTCCGACATCGCAGGCCAGATTGACACATGTGACGGGGCCTTTAGAGCAAGGAAGTTAATGTTATGTGAAAGGAAAAAGTCATAGATATAGGAGAGTTTGTTACATGCTGAGCGAGGGTTCCAAAGGGCACAGTTGAAGGAGACAGATGGCATGCAGGGGATATTAATTAAATTCCTGGAGTTTCTGAGAGTAGTAGGGAAGGAGTTAAGTTTACTATGATAAGAAGGACCTGGATTTGGTTCAATATCCCCTGCAACAAGGAGTGGAAGAATAAAGAGAGTGAGTAGATGGTTAACGGATTCGTGAAGCCGTCTCTTATGATGTATGTGTGTCAACTACTACTAAGGCTGCGTTCACACTGGTGTTTCAAACTTCCATTTCTTTATTCTGTTTTAAGTAAAAAACAATGTTTAAAACAGATGTCCTGTAACTGATCCAAATGGAAGCAGAGAGGGAGCACTGGTTATTATGGGTACACAAAGCAAATGGGAGACGTTTATTAGCATCCTGAATAGGACCTGTGCACGATATATACCCTATGGGAATAAGCATGCTAGAAATAGGAGGAAACCACTATGGCTAAATAAGGCTGTAAGGGGTGCAATAAGTGACAAAAAGAAAGCATTTAGTCAATTAAAGCAAGTAGGTAGTGATGAAGCGTTAAATAAATACAGAAAATTAAATAACATTTGTAAAAAGAAAATCAAGGCAGCAAAGATTGAGACACAGAGACTCATTGCCAGAGAAAGTAAAAAAAATCCCAAAATATTCTTTAACTACATAAATACCGTATATACTCGCGTATAAGCCGAGTTTTTCAGCCCAAAAATTGGGCTGAAAAGTCCCCCCCTCAGCTTATACGCGAGTCACTGTATACTGTATACACTGTATACAGTGTATACAGTATACAAGCCCGCCCCCATCAGTATACAGGCCCCCCTTTGCAGCACAAACCTGTAAAGGAAGAGATTAGTATACTTATCACTGTCCCGCCGCCGTCATCGCGCTCCTCTGTCTTCATCCGGCTTCCTCCGGTCGGCGCAGGCAATGACGTCATTGTCTGCGCGCCAGAGGAAGCCGGAAGACGCTGGATGAAGACGGAGGAGCGCGATGACGGCGGTGGGACAGCGGCAGCGGGACAGTGATAAGTATACTAATCTCTTTCTTTACAGGATTGTATACCAAGGGGGGCCCTGTATACTGATGAGGGGGCTGTATACTACCTCTGGGGCTGCTGTATACTACCTCTGGGGCTGCTGTATACTTCCTCTGGGGCTGCTGTATACTACCTCTGGGGCTGCTGTATACTACCACTGGGGCTGCTGTATACTACCACTGGGGCTGCTGTATACTACCACTGGGGCTGCTGTATACTACCACTGGGGCTGCTGTATACTACCTCTGGGGCTGCTGTATACTACCTCTGGGGCTGCTGTATACCACACTGCTGGGGGCTGTATACCTGTGCTGGGGTCCACCCTCAGCTTATACACGAGTCAATAGGTTTTCCCAGGTTTTGGGGGCAAAAGTAGGGGGGTCGACTTATACACAGGTCGGCTTATACACGAGTATATACGGTAGTAAGAAAAAAAAAATGATTGTATTGACCCCCTTAAAAATAGTCTGGGTGAAATGGTGGATGAGGAAAAAGCCAATATGCTAAATGACTTTTTTGCAACAGTATTTACACAAGAATATCCCATGACAGACAACATGAACAGTGATAACAAAAACTCTTCATTAAATGTAACCTGCTTGACCCAATAGGAAGTACGGCACCGTCTAAAAATCACTTAAGTTGGGATACACCCCAGAGTACTGCAGGAATTAAGTACTGTCATAGATAAACCACTATTTTTAATCTTTAAAGATTCCATAACAACAGGGTCTGTACCACAGGACTGGCGTATAGCAAATGTGGTGCCAATATTCTAAAAGGGGACAAAAACTGAACTTGGAAATTATAGGCCAGTAAGCTTAACCTCTACTGTGGGTAAAATCCTAGAGGGTTTTGTAAGAGATGCTATATTGGAGTATCTGAATAAAAATAACCTCATGACCGAATATCAACATGGGTTTATGAGGGACCGTTCCTGTCAAACTAATCTGATAAGCTTCTATGAAGAGGTAAGTTCTGGACTGGACCAAAGAAATGCAGTGGACGTGGTTTATGTGGACTTTTCAAAATCTTTTGATACGGTGCCACACAAAAGGTTGATACATAAAATTACAGCAATGGGGATAGGGGAAAATATTTGTAAGTGGGTTAACAACTGGCTCAGTGATAGGAAACAAAGGGTGGTTATTAATGGAACACACTCAGAATGGGTCACAGTTAACAGTGGGGTACCACAGGGGTCAGTATTGGGCCCACTTTTTAACATATTTATTAATGACTTTGTAGGGGGCATACAGAGTAGAATCTCAATATTTGCAGATGACACTAAACTCTGCAGGGTAATCAATACAGAGGAGGACAATTTTATATTACAGGAGGATTTATGTAAACTAGAAGCTTGGGCTGATAAATGGCTAATGAGCTTTAATGGGGATAAATGTAAAGTCATGCACTTGGGCAGAGGAAACAAAAGGTATAATTATGTGCTTAATTGTAAAACACTGGGCAAAACTGTCACTGAAAAAGACCTGGGTGTATGGGTAGATGACAAACTCACATTTAGTGGCCAGTGTCAGGCAGCTGCTCCAAAGGCAAATAAAATAATGGGATGCATTAAAAGAGGCATAGATGCTCATGAGGAGAACATAATTTTACCTCTATACAAGTCACTAGTGCGACCACACTTAGAATACTGTGTACAATTCTGGTCTCCGGTGTATAAGAAAGACATAGCTGAACTAGAGCGGGTCCAGAGAAGAGCGACAAAAGTCATTAGAGGACTGAGGGGTCTGCAATACCAAGACAGATTATTAGAGGACTAAGGGGTCTGCAATACCAAGACAGGTTATTAAACTTGGGGTTATTTAGCTTGGAAAAACGAAGGCTTAGGGGTGATCTTATAATAATGTATAAATATATGAGGGGACAGTACAGAGACCCTTTTTAATTATCTTTTTACTCTTAGGCCTGAAACAGGGACCAGGGGGCATCCTCTACGTCTTGAGGAAAAAAATATTTAATCATAATCACAGACGCGGAT
Source organism: Allobates femoralis (assembly GCA_033576535.1). Lineage (NCBI taxonomy): Eukaryota > Metazoa > Chordata > Amphibia > Anura > Aromobatidae > Allobates > Allobates femoralis. The sequence continues at coordinate 127,424,221 of JARQOC010000008.1, read as the reverse complement.
TCTTTACTGTAAGAGCAGTGAGACTATGGAACTCTCTGCCACATGATGTTGTAATGAGGGAGTCACTACTAACATTTAAGAAGGGCCTGGATGCCTTTCTTGAAAAATATAATATTACTGGTTATATATACTAGAATCTTTGTTAGGGTGTTGATCCAGGGATCTAGTCTGATTGCCGTATGTGGAGTCAGGAAGGAATTTTTTTTTTCCCCAATGTGGAGCTTAGTGTTGCCACATGGGGTTTTTTTTGCCTTCCTCTGGATCAACATGTTAGGCTATGGGTTGAACTAGATGGACGTTGTAAGGTCTTCCTTCAACCTTAAATACTATGTTACTATGTTGCCTTCCACAACAGCATAGCAGGTTGTCTCCACACCCTAATGGGGGTCAGGAAGCACAGAGGCTAAAAACTCCTCCACCTCCTACACACCAGTGTCTTTCCTGTCCCCCATGGGGCATGGAGAGGTGTTTCTTTTGTGCTGCATGGCCAGTGAACGTAGCTTACTTTATTCTGTAGATGGGCAGAGGTGGTCTTGGGTGCTGCTCTCCTCCTTCGTGCTGCTCCTGTCTCCCTGCACTCTGCTGTGGACGTCCTGTGCCTCTGGGGTAAAGCGGGTTAGCCCCATATCTGGAGGCCTCCTTGAGCTCTCCGGCTTCTTTCTTGTTCACGCCATCTTAGCCAACCTGGAAGTGACGTCACAGCTGTGCGTGGGTCACTTCCGAGTTTTGCGTTCAACTGTGGAATGCATTCACTTCCGTGTTTAGCATTTTGGTGTTCCCAGTCTCTGGACGACATGCAGAGCACGCTCATCTTGTATGTGGCCTGCTTAGGACCTGGAGGGGGATAAGGTAATACCCTGACACTGGGGGCTTGGCTGTCTCTTGATAAGCCCGCCCAGAAGACATAATTAGGTAAGGCAAATCCCTTGGTATGGATGGTAAAAAAAGACTTCCCGCCCTCCTGCTGCAGAGCCCAGTGCTGCCCCAGCCACAGAGAGTCTGATGGGGGGGGGAGGGGTTGAGTCCTTACGCAGATTTTCTGGCTTTTAGCAGTTACGGGATCACTAGTTACCCTACACTCTCCTTATCTCCATAGGGAGACCAGTCTACCCTTAAAGTAAAGGCCACAGGAAGGATGCCAAGACGCCTAGCAAGAAGCTTCCCCCATCTTTGAAAAAGAAGCTTTGCAACGGGTGTGCTGATATGGTGGTTAGACAAGAACATCCCTCACTTCTGGATGAGTTACGTTCTATAGTCACACAGGAGGTTCAGTGCTCCTTAGCCGCCTTTCCTCCTCCCTCAGGTCCATCTTCCCTTAAAAAGAGGACAATCCAGATTGAAGAATCTGGCTCTGACTTTGAAGGTTCACATATCTCAGTGTTAGGCTGGGGTCACACACACAGATATTTGTGCAGATATTGGTCACAGATCTCTGGTTGCAGTGAAATCATGGACAGATTGCTCCATTTGTACACAGCCACAAAATGGAACCATGTGTCCATGATTTCACTGCAACCAGAGATCTGTGAACAATATCTGCCCAGATATCTGTGTGTGTGACCCCAGCCTTAGAGATATGGGAAGTAGCTTCATCCCTTTCTATTGAAGATATAGAGAAACTAACTAGTGCTGTGTGTAGCACTATGGGTTTGAAGAAGGAACAGGTACCTGACACTATTCAGGATGAAATGTTTAGGGGAATGTAGGTAGGCTGGTTTCCTGGTGCACAAAAACATCCAGATCCTCATATTACAGGAGTTGGAGTCCCCAGAAAAACTGCTAAGCAGTCCCTCGGAGCTTAAGTTTCCCTGGAGGGAGATTCATGCAGTTGGGATATCCCAAAGGTGGATGTGCAAGTGGCAAGGGTGGCCAAGAAAACTGCACTCCCCTTTAGGATTACTCCCAGTTTAAAGACCTGATGGACAGAAAAATTGAGAGCCCGCTTAAGAAACCCAGGGAAACGTCTGTCTTCCCTAAACAGCAACATAGCCTCCACCTGTGGTGCTAGAACACTTTTTAGGTGGTTGGGGCAGATGGAAATTCACCTGTCTCAGGGGACCCCATGGGAGGAGTTACTTGACTTTCTTTCTTTACTTAAAAAGGTTACAGGTTTCTGATCAGATGCATCAGCAGAGTCTGTACATATAGCTGCCAGATCCTCTGTGCTGTCCCAACTCCGCTAGAAAGGCTTTATGGCTGAAAATGTGGAGTGGGGACGTCATCTCAAAAAGAAAACTCTGCTCCATCCCCTCTATGGACGATTATGTCTTTGAGCCTTCTCTTGATATTTTGGAGAAGACAAGAAAAAGATACTCCCAGACCAAAGGTCAGCTAAAAAACACCTTTTTTCAATCCTCCCAACCTCAGACCTCTCAATACAAAGGTAAGGGGAAAACTGGGTGGTGGAGCTACCCTAAAGTGAAGAACATTCTTGTCCCCCAGCAGGAACATCAACAGGAAAAGCAATGACTTCTAGTCAGTGGGGGGAGGGCTCCTGAGTTTTGTTCCACAGTGGCAGATGATAAGCAAATGCCAATCGGTCCTCAATGACATCAGAGTTTTGAGTATCCCCACCCTCGGGGTCTGAGGGTCATTTTCCCTGATATTTTTAGGCAGTCCAGGATCTGCTAGCTGCAAGTCTAATGGTGGCTTTACACACACCAATTTCTGTGTCCAATATCTGAACAGATCTCTGGTTGCAGTGAAATCATGGACACATTGCTCCATGTTGTACACAGCCACAAAATGGAACTATGTGTCCATGATTTCACTGCAACCAGAGATCTGTTCAGATATTGGACACAGAAATTGGTGTGTGTAAACCCACCATAAGAGATCTGTTCAATTCAGGAGCAATCTTTCCCCGTACCGGTAAAGGAGTGCAAAAGAGGTCATTAGTCTGCTTTTTCTGGTGAAAAAAAAACACCTGGGGATTCTCGGATTATAGTAAATTTGAAGAGTTTAAACCATCATGGGACATATCGATGATTCAAGATGGAGTCAGTGAAATCTGCTATTCCTCTAATAGGACCTCATTATTTGATGACGACCATCAAATCTTATTTTCATGTCTCAATTCACCCAGATCACAAAAAATTTCTGAGATTTGCAATCCTCCAGAACCATCAGGTGAGACTCTAGCAGTACAATGTAAAAGAAAAGGGGTAGACAAGGGTGCAATGGGTCTAAACTGTTTGTAGGGAGTGTATGTGCAGTGTAAGAACTGCTCACCTTAGTCAGTTGTGTGTCCCACAACTGGTTTTAAAGCATCACAGCTGCTGCAGGATCCCGCACCTCATGGATGGTCCTCAGTAACTCCAGAAACGGACAAAAAGATTTTTAGATCCGCACGGATCTAAAAATCTTTTTGTCTGTTTCTGGAGTTAGTACCAGTACAATATACTCCCTTTTGACATTATCTTGGAGAACACCCTTGGTGCTGAGGGAATACCAGAGGTAGTGACTTTCATCTGGGTACAGGTCATCTGCATTCTTCCTTACCTGGACAACCTCCTAATTGTAGCCCCATCTGCTCAGATCCTCAGTACCCACATTGAGAGGTATCTAGAAATTCTACAATCTTTGGGCTGGCTCTCAAATCTCAAGTCAGTACTTCAGCCTTCTACAACAAGGAGGTTCCTGTGAGTTCTGCTAGATTCAGAAAAACAAATATCCTTCCTTCCAGAGGATGGTCAGTTAGACATAATGTCCAAGATCTCTGCTTTCAGGAAACAAAGGTCTCCTACCCTACGACCATTCATGTCTGTCCTGGGGTCCATGACTTCCTGCAGACAGTTAGTATCCTGGGGCTCACTTCAGAATTCTGCAGAATCACATTCTATCAAATTGGAACAGGGTACCAACTCTCCAATAGAAAAATTCAGGTTCCAGGTCAAGTAACGCCTCTAATAAATCCCAGGATACTTCGCAGAGGTGTAGCCTGGTCTCAGACATCGATAATCACAGTAACAACTGACGCCAGCAAAAGAGGCTGGGGCACTGTAATATCACATACTCCCTTCCTAGGGCTCTGGAGTCCAGAAATAAGAGTCAGGTCCTCCAACTGCAGGAAACTGAATGTGGTGGAGGAGGCCCATGTGACAGCAGCCAATCTAGTCAACGACGCTCATGTCATAGTCTACCCAGACAACATGACTACTGTAGCCCAATTTCCACATCAGGGGAGTACAATGTTTGACAGTTTGAAAATAATTTTCAGTCTAATCTTTGTTGGGCTGAAAGACATCTGCTTTCTCTGACAGTGGTCCACCTAAAGGAGTCCTCCAACCTGCAGACGGACTTTCTAAGCCAGCAGGATATACATCCAGGAGAATGGAGCCTAGACCAGAAAGTCTTCTAGATCCTAATGTCAAGATGGGGGGTTTACCAGAGGTCGACCTATTCGCCACTGGCCTACATGCAAAGGTCGAAACTGATTTCTCTTTGAAACCCAGAGATGAATTAATGGGAGTAGATGCATTTGCCCAACCCTGGAACTTTCAGCTTGCATATGCTTTTCCCCTGTTGGAGACATGAGAAATTCTCCATCTCAAGTAGCACTGAGTTCGGTTATGGATCGGCACCGGTATACTGTGCATGGAAACGCCAAACACAAAAGATGCAGGCTCTAGGTCAGGGGTCTCAAACTTGCGGCCCCTAGGGCTTCTTAGTGCGGCCCCCGACTCCGTGGACAGTGAATCATGCCGGCAGTCCTGTGCAGGGGGGCGCCGCGATACTGCTGTATTATTATTTCCGACACCTTTATTGACACTTCACTGCTGCTTGCTCTGTGCCCTGCAAGTGCAATGCAAGCCGCCAGCCAATGAGAGGCGTATGACATCACCTGCAGGCCTCTCATTGGTTGGAGGCTTGCATAGGGTGCAGAGCAAGTGGCAGAGGGAGCGGCAGTGAAGTGTCAATGAAGGGGCCGGAAGTAATAATACAGCAGTATCGCGGCGGCCCCCTGCACAGGACCGCCGGCTAGGTTACTTTCACAAAAGAGTGCGTGCGTGCGTGCGTGCGCGCGTGTCTGAGACTGTGAGTGTGTAAAAAGAAGGTAGACCAGGTTGGGGACATCAGTACAATAGGGGGACCAGGATGGGGACAATACTAAATTCTGGTATTACTAAAAATGTCACTTAGTCCTACAAGCAATGCTGACCCCCGATAAATTTTTTCTATGCCCGGCCCATCAACACAGCTGAGTTTGAGACCCCTGCTCTAGGTCTTTTTAAGAGTGTTCATTTATTATAATATAGGTGGATCTTATATAGGGTTTTTGGAACATACAAAAAAAGATCAGCAAGTTGCATAAGAGGTGGGTGTATTTTGGACTATCTACAATAGCCGACAAGCAAAATAATTATATTTCATGATCTTGGCTAAGTATGGACACTGGGTTTATGTGCAATTTCCACGTTTAGGGAACAATGATTGCAGGAAGGACCTTCATGACTCGGCTCCCCATGGTCATGGGGTTTGGAGCTACTCATGGCTTTGGCTCTTCTGCTCCCTATTGCAGGGAGTAGGGTAGACAGAGTTCATGGTGTGGAGGTCACTTTGCACAGATTCTGGCAGGAAGCCAATATATAACCAGCATGGAGGAGACACATGTTCAGCCTCATCACTCCTGGCTGTATGAAGCTTCAATCCTTTGTGGAGGCAATTAAACGTCTGGGAGCAGCAGTGCTTCCTCCCTCTTAAGATGTTTTTATTAGTTATGTTTACTTTCTTGTTGACTATGTCGAGATGATAAAATTTTCGGCATAAAATCTTACATATAGTATTAGCACATAACATATATTTAAGAAGGTAAACAAAAAGGAGAAAAATAAAAGACAAAATTTGAGGAAAATAAAATAACAAACTATTTACAGTTGACACGATGATAATATGTATCAGGAAATCTTAAAAATCTCTCAGCTACGGTAATTATTTTCAATATAGACAATAAAAGGAAACAATTAGACTAAACTAAGTCAAACGAAATGTAAGATTCTGTACATACATCTGAACCCAACTCGCCCACTTCTCCATGTATTTTAATTTAACATGTGCGCCCCCCTCTAAGAGCAAACGTGAACTCACATTATGTGATGCTATATAATCCATAAGATTCTCAATAGATGGAACCAAATCATTTTTCCATCGAGAGGCAATAAAATGTTTTGCCACTAGTTAAACGTGTGAGGCTAAAAAGCGCTTACATTTTGGAAGATCACGAATCCCAACGAACAGTACAGCAGAATCAAAAGTTAAATCTAGTTTTGAATTTAGACTTAACTTTATCAGGGATTGAATGTCCATCCAAAAGGCATGTATTTTAGGACATAATAATAATAAAACTTTATTTGTATAGCGCCAACATATTCCGCAGCGCTTTACAGTACATGACCAGAAAACGTGTCTGATAGATTCTACGAGACCACACTGTCTACAACACAAATTAGAAGTACTAGGGTCAATCTTGTAGTTTCAAAGGGATGAAATACCACTTGGTGAACAACTTATATTGGGTTTCCAATAATGTCAAACAAGGGACGGATGAATAAAGGTTTTTCAAAATAGTGGGCATTTGGTCATGTAAAGTTTGGTTGACAATGTCAAGTTGGTTATCGCATACTCTGTAGAATCTAAAGTTGTCAGGGATCACATCTTTGTCTGACGAAGCAGTAAATCAATGTTATTAGGTAAAGTAAAGTCTAAAGGCCGCTTTACATGGCACAATATCGTTGCCCAACAACGATAAAAAGTCACATGGTTTGGGCGTTCCCGCCGATATCGTTCGTGCGTTGTGTGGTGTAAATGAGCAATGCGACGCAAGAACGATGCCAAAACGATATGGTTTGGGAATTGTGCAGGTTCTCCAACCGTGCAATATTGGCTTGACGATCTTGCAGGATCGTGCTGTGTGACAGCGCAACTACCATTTGGAGCGCAACTTCCCCTATTCACTCCCATGTTAAATGGTCGTTTCCTGGGTCGCTCGTACACAGCGCGAAGGAGGGGGCGTAGACATCGCAGTTGCGTTGCCTGCCGATATCTCCATGTGTAACATCTCCTATGCGATTTTGGACTAGTGCCAAAAACGTGCGCGCTCCCGTGCCGTTGTATACAATATCGTAACGATATTGGGACGTGTAAAGCGGCCTTAAGTGTGGGTTATTTAAAGTTTTGTTTAATATAGTCCAAGTGGGTCTATCAGAGTCAGATAGGTGAAAACGAGAGGAAATAACCTCCAAAGAGGCCAATTTATCTTCAACAAACACGTCGTCAGATACATTTGATATTTCTACTTTTCCAATTGTAGAGATTGAGGGAAGGACATAACCAAGAGACGACATCTACCGGGAGCCAGACAGGGCAAGTCGGAGAGAAAATGGTCTTGGGTATTTGATTAAACATCCTCCAGGCCTTCTAGAGGAAGTCTCTTTTTTTGGATGAAGAAGGTATTGAGCAATAAACAACGTGGAGTCCCTTTTTCCCATAATAGACCATTCTATGTTTACCCAAGACAATGAGTGTTCATCACTCCACCATCTTGAAGTGGTTTGAGTTAGAATGGCAAAATAATAGGCCCTAAGATTAGGGACACCCAGTCCTCCATTTAGTTTGTTCTTTTCAAGAGTAGTAGCTGCAACCCAGAGGAATTTCTCTCAACAGACAAATCTACTAAGTTGTGTTTGAAGGCTTTTAAAATACTTCTGAGGAATGACTACAGGGAGAGAACGGAAAAGATAAAGAATCTTAGGGAGGAGTAACATTTTATAGGCCGTAATGCGGCCTGTCCACGAGTCCTCTAAATTAGACAAATAAGTTACATTCTTTAGAGAGAGACTTAACAATATCAGAGAGATTTTTATCCACCATATTAGAGAGAGGTTTGGTAATGGTGATCCCCAGGTAAGGAACCTCTGACGATATCAAGGAGAATTTAAATTAACTTTTTAAAATATCTTACAGGTGACTTTCAATGTGATAGGGTAAAACCTGGGTCTTACTAGTATATGTCCATCGATTTTGTCTCCCATGTATTCCTATGGGCCACGGATCAGATCGGATGTGACCCTATTGGCATCCGATTTTAGCACCATCTGTAGCTTTCCGATTTTGTCTCGGGTCCAAAAACATAGGCTGTTACGATTTTGGTCTCCTTGACTTAAAACGGACCCCACGGATCAGTTGCATTCCGCGTTACATAACATGGGAGTCTATGTATCTCGGATCCGTCAAAAAATCGGATCCGTAAAACAGATCCAATATGCTGTACTGCGCATGTCAGAAGCAAGGTACAGCCCTACCTCTGCTAAATGATAACGGATCAGTGCAAAACACGGATCCGTGGGCATCAGTGGCATTTGTTGGCACAGATCCGTGCCTGTCCGTGTGATCCTTGAAATTCAAGGATCACCACGGATGTGCAAAAATTTTGATGTGAAGCCAGCCTTAGGGTACAAGAGGATCTGACAAAATAATCAATAAATCATCTGCAAACAAAGAATCCCTCGTGTGTCCTCATCGCTTCCACCAAAGGTTCAAGGAAGAAATTAAATAAAGTGGGAGACCGAGGGTATCCCTGACATGTCCTATTGGTAACTGTAAAGGATTCAGACACATAATTATTCGTTAAAATTCTAGCAGACGGATGGGAGTATAAAGCTCTAATGATATTAAGTATGGGACCAAACAAAACTAATTTTTTTAAGGGATTCAAATAAAAAAAATACAGTTTACGCGATCAAAAGCCTTTTTGGCATCAAAAGAGATCAACAAAGTAGGAAGACCCGACCTCTCTGCATGCAAAATGAGATGGTATATCCTTATCGTGGCATCCAGAGCATTTCTGCCACTAACAAAGCCTGTCTGATCGGTATGAATTAAGCGAGCTATATATTGGGATACTCTATTGACCACAACTTTGGCTAGTGCTTCCTCCCTCTCTCCTGACTACATTGACTATAAACACCAGTTACAGGAATTGTGAGAGGCCTGAGGTAGAGGCTCCTCCCACCATTGCTATGGCAGTTAGTTATGAGAATGATCTGTCATACCCACATTGACCATCAGATGGAAGCAGAGTACAATGCAGAATGTCCATTTATCAGTCCTCACTGTACGAACATCACCTCACAACATATCACAGATTTCCTAGCTCACAGCGCCCAAAGTATTTCTGTCGCACTGAAGCAAATCTACTGCCACAAGACAACTGTGTCACTCAGCAGCAGTAGAATGGGATACCACATATTTCATTATAAGGATAGGCTGGCACAACTGTTTTTTCCACATACGAGAAAAAGAGTCTTAGGCCCCTTTCACATCAGCGGAATTAGAAAAATGCGGCAGTTGCGGTGAAAAAAACGAATCTGCTGCATTTACCGCATAACGGCCGCACTTGGGGTTCACTTGCAGCAAGCCCCATGCATTGTCTATGGGGCTTGCAGTAAGTGTGCATCAAGTGCGATTTCGGCACCTGCGGCAGACGCGGATGCGAAAAAACCACGGCTGACCACGATTTTTTCGCGGCCGCAACTGCCGCGAGTGCCGAAGCCGCAACTATACTGCACCTGCCGCAAGCCCCATAGACATTACATGGGGCTTGCCGCAGGTGAACCGCAAGTGTGACGGTTATGTGGCAGATGCGGTAAATCTGCCCCATCTGCCGCGATCAGCGTAAAACGCTGATGTGAATGGGGCCTAAAGGCCCCGTCACACCTGGCGACGGGGCTGGAGATGTCGGTGGCGACTGGCGGGTGCGCGCACGTTTTTGGCGCCCCGCCAGCGTCGCCGTCCCCCATTTACACGGGGCAACATCTCCAACCCTGCGCCGGCGAGCTGACAGGTGGCATCACCGCTGGGGTGTCTGAAAACCCCAGCAGCGATGCAGGACAATGGGAGCCTATGGCTCCCATCGCCTGACAGGTCGCCGGCAGCTGGTTACATGCGGCGATGTGTACACATCGCCCCAGATCGGCCGCCTGGTTTCAGAGCACTGCTCTGAAACCAGGCAACCTCCCGGCGCCGCCGACATCACCTCTTTACAACGTAGGGGCGAGGTCGCCGCCGATAGGCCACGCCCCTGTGTCTCCAATGCAATTGGCGGCGATGTCGCCCCGTGTGACGGGGCCTTTAGGGTGCTTTCACACTGGGGTTTTTCGTAAAATGCGGCAGTCACAGCAAAAAAAAACGCATTTACCACATAACGGCCGCACTTAGGGCAAGCCTCATGCATTATCTATGGGGCTTGCGGTAAGTGTGCGGCAGGTGTGGCAAGTGTGGTTTTGGCAGATGCGGCCGCGAGAAAAAAAACGTGGTCAGCGGCGTTTTTTTCGCTGCCGAAACCGCACTTGCCGCAGCTGACGCCCACTTACCACAAACTCCATAGATAATGCATGGGTCTTGCCGCAAGTGTAGAGCATATTGCTACAATATATTGCATATAAAAACTTGATTTATTAAAGTTTGTAGAGACATAGTAAATACTGAATTACAAGAGACAAAAGATGCCACTATTACAAATACACTAGCACCAAGGTACAGTGGAAAATATCACATAATTGGATTGACAATCAATGCAAACCATAGGTAACCTTTAGTAAACCCTTGTTTAGGGAGACACAGAAAAGCCAATAAATAATCACATAGTTGCAGGCAGGCTGTGCTGTGAGATAACACCTGTTGCCTGCCTGCAACTATGTGATTATTTATTGGCTTTTCTGTGTCTCCCTAAACAAGGGTTTACTAAAGGTTACCTATGGTTTGCATTGATTGTCAATCCAATTATGTGATATTTTCCACTGTACCTTGGTGCTAGTGTATTTGTAATAGTGGCATCTTTTGTCTCTTGTAATTCAGTATTTACTATGTCTCTACAAACTTTAATAAATCAAGTTTTTATATGCAATATATTGTAGCAATATGCTCTAGTTTTTTCTCCTATTTATTGTATGTACTATATATAGAGCTGCTGAGCTCCACTGGGATATCCCAGTATCTCTATTACTACACCATATGGAATTGTATCACTTGCCGCAAGTGTGCAGCAAGTGCAGCTGTTATGCGGTAGATGCGGTTTTTGTACCGTAACTGCTGCATTTTTGAAAAACCCCAGTGTGAAAGGGGCCTTATTGTGTCAATTTTTCTTGGAGAATAAACAAGTTGTGATGTGAGTGCGGTGCGATGTTTTTCATGGACCCATAAACTTATGTTGTCTATTTTGATCCGAAACGGATGAAAATGAAAGTTTCCTTGGGTCTGATGAAATGGGCCATGTGCACAATCCCACAAAATATGTGTGTGAGGGCTGTCTGTACAAATCACACATAGCACTTGAACAAGAAGATAGTGATTGTGTATTGGACAGTGATGAAGTGACACGTTAATGATTTTCTCGCCTCCTCAGGCTTCGGGGCTCTCCAGTGCCACAGTCTCTGGTCTACAATTGTCTGGCAGGAGCCGAGGGTGCAGAAACCTCTGTAGATCCTCTAAAATAGAATCCAGACTGGCCACCCTAACCCCTTCACCCTCGAGCCATTTTTTTTTTTTTTTTTCAGTTTTTTAGTTTCTTTTCCTCCCCATCTTACATACTGTATTGCATTTTATTGCAATGTTGTGGCAGCAAAAAAAAAAACATAATTCTGGTGTTTTTAATTTTTTCTCATTACGCAGTTCATGGATTAGATTAATTTATGTTATATTTTTAAACATCTGACATATCTGAACGCAGCAATATCAAATATATGTTTTTTTTGTTTTATTTTCAGTAAGGCAAAAATAATTTAAACTTTTGCCAGTGTTGTTTTGTTTTTTTTTTAAAGAATTTAACTTCTCATTGTTTTTACTAATCCTCTTAGGGGACTTGAAGCTTCCAATGTCTAATTGCTTGTGCTGTACAGATCATTGCATCAGCACAACTCTGTACAGTACAAGTGCTGATCTCCTCTGAATGCCGGCACTCAGCCAGCATTTACAAGAAGTTTGTCATGATAAAGATGGGGGTCATCAGCTGTCATGAACATCACGGCCCCACCAATGGGAATGGGAATGGAGAATAGCACTCCTCCTGAGTTAGTGTGTATGTGCACTTACTCACACGCCCGCCATATGAGACACCTGTATATGCAAACATGGCGAAACCCAGCGAGCACATGTGTACCTGCGCCGCCGCCATCTTTGGACGCCACGGGGAGAGAGCGGGAGGAGACAGCATACAGTGGGGAGAGCTCACAAGAGGGGTAGAGACAGCCTATATGGGGGAAAGAGCATACTGGGGGAAGAGAGAGCATAGAGGAGAGAAGACTGCACACAGAGAGGAGAGTACTCTGAGAGGGGAGACAGGTCAAAGGAAGAGATGGCCACCGCCCCAACCGCCACAGAGCCCTCCCCCGTTGTGATATCACCAATGCGATAGTATCGGACTCCCATCTAGTAAACTATAAAGATGAGACGCGCAATGCTGCTCCATATCCTCAAACTCTGCCTTGGTGGCGCCCCCTCGCTGCACTGCAGTCTGACTACAGAACCTTTTCCGTTATGCTCCTGTGAACCTCTCTGTGCAGGTTTTTATAGGGGTTGTCTGGGGAATGAAATGTTTGTTTCTAAATGCTCATTGCCACAGGTTTTTTTCTATGTAATCTGAGAGAACATGATGAAGAGGCCGTGAGGCAGCAGCTTTGAGTAGCCAAGATGTGAGGCAGTGACCCAGGCTCTTGACACATCCTGCACTAATAACTACATACCAATCTCTCCTTCATCTCTACTCCTGCTTTTTTTACAGTTTAAAGGTTTCTGCCCTTAAACTCTACAGAAACTGCCCTTACCAAAGTAACCAATGACCTGATGACAAAACGTAATGGTGACCACTCTCTGCTTATTCTTCTTGATCTCTCTGCAGCTTTTGACACCGTTGACCACCATCTCCTACTCTCCATGCTGCACTCCATCGGTATAAAAGACACAGCTCTCTCCTAGTTCTCTTCCTATCTTTCTGACCGCTCCTTCATTCTATCTTTAACTGGCTCCACTTCTTCTCCTCTTCTCCTCACTATTGGGGTCCCTCAGGGTTCAGTCATTGACCCTCTTCTCTCTCTACATGACCCCTGTTGAATAGTCCATCAGCAGATGTGGCTTTCAGGACAATCTTTATGCTGATGACCCACAACTATACACTTCTTCCCCTGTCCTTACTGCCGCTGTACTAAAGAACACCAATGACTGTCTAACCGCAGTTTCCAATATCATGAACTTCTTCTGCTTCCGCCCTCCACTAACCTCCCTAAATCTGACATCTCTCTTTTTGTATGTGGTACCACGATAACGCCTAGTCAGCAGGCTCACTGTCTGGGTGTTATGTTTGACACCTATCTTTTCTTCACCTCCTATATACAATCTCTCGCCTGCTCTTGACCCTTGCAGCTAAAGAACATCTCTAGAATCTGCCCCTTTTTCACCATGGAAACAAAAAACCCTCACTGTGGACCTGATCCACTCCTGCCTTAATTATTGCAATTCTCTATTAGTTTGCCTCCCCCTCACAAGACTTTCCCCTCTCCAGTCCATCCTTAATGCAGCAGCCAGGGTCACCTATGTGCCAATCATTGCACTGGCTGCCTATACACTATAGGATCCAATTCAAATTGCTTGTTCCTACCCACAAAGCTCTTCACG